>JTDE01002593.1:10900-34112 GCA_014338405.1 Paragonimus skrjabini miyazakii
ATTAAAAGCTCTTGTGGCTTACAAGGAGCAAGTTTTGAAAAAATGGTAAAAAAAACGGACAATTTCAGGTAAGGTTTACAAATTCTCTCTTAATTTTGACCCCCTGACAACTAGCTATGCATTTACTCTTTATCCCGCCTAAAGCTGGTGTCACTTCATTTTCCGTATTAATTCAATATAACCGCATCTGCATATCTTAGAGTTAGCTTACATGAATAATCCGCGACTGTCTAGCATTCGTGAGACATGCATTTGTGGGAATCGCTTGTAGTAAATAGAAAAAAATATGCAGGAACATCGATGTCCCAAATGTGTACAAAGTAAAAGAAATTACGCGCAAAATGTGCGTTTGAGATGTTTTACATGCAAATTTAAGGTGCCGATAAGAAACATGATAAGTAGTTTGCATGCACAAAAAATACCAGTTTACTGGTGTTCTAAAAAAGATGTGTTATAGTTAATACGAGTGCCGCTGCAAAACTCATTTATTCTATTAATTCTCGTGGTTCTACGCATCATATAGTACAATCTTCTATTGTTAACAGTGGTTCCAAACATTTTTTCATTGCTTACACTGGTAGTGTTGAATCTTTTATTTCTGTCGCTTGCACGAAGCAGCTGGAACCTTCTGTTACGTTTAAAACGTTTCGGAGAGTTCATGCTGACTACTTTGGTCCCTTTCTGAAGAAATAATATGCCTTAGTGGTTATTGATGCTTACTGTAGATGGCTTGAAGGTTTTCATGTAAGCTGGCTCTGGGTTTGAGCTAAGTACATTTCTTTTTACTACTGCGCATTTCCAATTATCGCATTTGGCGTCGTGGTCAGTATATTTCTTATGGTGAATTTTCGCAATATGGAAAGTCTGAACGTCCACTCAAGTTCACGGGCAATGGAAGATTACCTGCAACGCTTCGCAATTTGGTGTATTACTCGTAATGATATGACAGAGGAGAAGAATGAGTCGCATTTCCTCACGATCATTGGCAAAGATGCATATGAATTGATTAAAATCTTGGTCTTTCCCGATTTGCCTTTTTCACTTCCGTACGATCCTTTGAAACATCTGCTAATGAGGCAGGTTCAACCCGTTAACTTTGAAGCTGTGGAAGGAGCGAAATTCCATACTTCAATCAGAAAGAAACTCAAGAAGTCCGTGCGTCTATTCTTCAAACTTCAAAACTTCAGACTCAAGCACCAAAGCGTAGTTTCGATGGTCAGCTAAGAGATCGATTGATTGCGGGAAGTAATTCTCCAAGTCTTCAACAAAAGTTGTTACTACTGCAGGAGGCTTCTTTCAAATCGGCTAGAGCTGCCTGTGAACAATTTCACCATGTACAAGGCGCGGTAAACAAAGAACATAACGCCAACAGTGTTGAAAAGCAGGCAAACCAACGGCAGCGGCAGTTCGAAAACGTAAACTGTCAGAGAAGTACGGCAGTGGAACCATATCATTTGACACCTACTTCTGTCCGACATTTTGGCAACTGCAAGTCATGTGGTCGTAAACATTCTCAACTTACGTGTCCAATTCGCAACTCCAAATGCTATGAATTTGGCGAAATCGGCCACATTCAACCCGACTGTCGTTGTGCGAAAGCCTGTTTTGTCCAGACTTCTTTGGACGAACAAATTGTTCTATCTGACTTGCAGTCCATTGTTCTTACTGTGATTTCTTCTGATTCTCGTGGTTCTACGCATCACATAGTACAGTCTTCTATTGTTAACAGTGGTTCCAAACATTTTTTCATTGCTTACACTGGTAGTGTTGAATCTTTTATTTCTGTCGCTTGCATGATGCAGCTGGAACATTCTGTTATTTTGAAACTAGTTAATATGTCTATTAAGGGTCTTACTGGACCTGTTTTATCTATTCTGGGCGAATGTGAACTTTCATTCACAGATGTGCAATCCATTACTTACACTTGTTCATTTTTTGTTATTAAGTTTGACCTGTCTATTATCGGTCTCAAGTGCATAAAAATTTGGGAGATCTCTCTTTCGTTGTTTGTTGAATCTTCTGAGTTTGAAAATCCCGTTTCTGAGTCCGTTTCAAATTTGAATTCAGTTACTGAAGGAGTACCTGCAATTGAACCGACGCAGACAAGAATTCCTGAACATGTGAAGAAGAAACGACCTCATCACTACTACCCCGACGTTCGTTTAAACTGCGGCGGATGTGACGATAGTAAATCATAACGGAACACTATATGCTATTGTTGTTTTACTGCATGAATATCTGCATTATACATATCTTGATTACAATACAATTTCGTTGGCTTACGTACTGCATTATTACTACTGCGTAGCAGCTAGCTCTGGGTTTGTACTAAGTACAGTTCTTATTACTACTACACATTCCCTATTATCGCAAGCTGATTCAGGCAGGTCTTCACGTAGTGAACGTGCACAAAATCTTCATTTAGTTGTGCTTGTTTAAAAAACTCCTGGTATATACAGTAAACTAGGTCTCAAGAATTTGTTAGAAGCGGTATGTGTCACTTAATATACGGGATAGTACAAACTGGTAATGAAACAAACTTAAAGAGGTCTTGCGAGTGCATAAAACGGATCATTGTTCATCATTGGTTAAATCCTGAATGATAGCAATGAGTCCTGTTGCATAAACCGTCTCTACCTTCTGAAGCATATGACATTTGACTTACCAAAGATTGTCTACCATATATATAACAGAATTTTAAGGTACTCAAATGGTCTAACGTTGAACATTTTTGATAGCAAACGGTGTATAACCAGCCTGATACTGCCGATATTTCTTAGTTGGAGAAATATCAAGTCACTTCATTCAGTGGCAAGGTAAAGGTTGCCACTGAAAGTCAGTACATTACACAAACTCTAACGTACGATACAACTGTAGTTGGCTAAGCGTTATCTACACATTTTCGTGCGCTTGTTCACTTGCTTCACCATTTGCCAATCAGCTCTCTCATTTTAAAATAAACTCTGTTGCTTGAGTTAGTATTCTCCCAGTCTCATATCTTTCACCACCCACGAAAGAAACAAATTCCTGTTTTGGTTCTTGTTCATTTGAAGACCATAACCCAGTGGTGCAACATAAACAGTATATTCGTGTAAGCATTTGGTTACCGTTAATTACATTATGAACTCGCGGTAGCAGAAAGCAACATGTTCAGGTACAAGTACAGTACGCAATAAATTGAATACATAACACCAACAGGAAAGTACTGCAGAAACGGCGATTGTGTTTTTCTCCATCAACTTGATTTCCGTACTAGATGATCTCGTGGACATCAAATCTACAAAATCTGTGCGTCAAGCCATTGTATGCCAGCAGTGCATATGAATAGAAATTATAGATGTGAATGAGGTGCTCCATAGACAATCACTAGTGAGGTGTTTCTATTTCGTTTTGTCAACCATACCCGTTGCTGCTGACTTCCTTTCAATTGACCAGGAAGCGTTTGTGAACCAATTCACAACTTTCAGATTCGTAGTATTCATAGTCTTACACTGCAATCTGATGTTAGCAAGGATAGTCTATTTCACCTACGTCTATCATGGTGCATATCGACCCATAGTTGGTAATCCTTGTGGACATTCCCCTTTCTGTGTACTTCCTTTCAGTTCAACTTCTTGGACAACTTATCACTGAAAAGACGGGTTGACTCTGCAGGCAGAGTTCGGCAGAGTTGAGCCACCAGAACGTTAATGTTTTTGTGATTGTTCCAGGAATACAGAAATGAAGTAGTTAAATTAGCTCATCCCCAGAGCTAGCTTCGACGCAATAGTAATAACAACCGAACTAGGCAAAACAAGTAGTTTTTCCCTCGAGCGCAATTGTACAACTTATTGTCAGCAATGTAATAAAACAATAGTAATAATAAATGGGTTTAGTGACAATCACCACAGTTTTGCAACTTGCATGAACTACAGCACATATGAAGGGGTTAGTCTGTGAGTTTGAACACTTTTAAACGAGGATTTCAATTACTTCTAATCGTTTGAGGAGTCAGTACTTTTTCTGTGCGCTAAAGAAAGTGCTTATATCTTGTTTATCCCTGGAGCTTACCAGATAGCTTGTAACCATTAGCGCAAACCCTAGCTCTTTACTTCTTATGAGGAAGATATATTTGATTATGAGAATGGACACGAACGAGAGCAGCCAACGTATGGTACAACTTTCGATTATGTCACCCTTTACATAACTAGTAACTGGGTACCGTAAAGGTATAAGGGAAATCAGGGATGGTAAATCTAGTAATGTACTTACAGATGACTGTATGATAGCGGTCGATAACAACACGTGAGTTGTCAGCAGTTGTAGTTGCACAGTTTGTCTGGAAAAGCTGTTCGCTGAAAGATGGAATCATTGAACTTTCCGGGGTTAAATTTTAGATTCTGTTCATAATAAAAGGCTTCAAATGTTTGTTTTAAGAATACCAAAGTGAATAAACTCTTCGATTTTCACTTCACCTGTGTGATTAGTCCTCTTTTCATTGGTACAAAAGAGACATGTTTTACGACAATGTCAATGCTACCTGAGTATGACTTGCGTTTGAGAACACTTTATGAACAATAGGCGTAAAAACCTTTATCTAGCAGTGTGCATTCAAGGAATTTGATCTTGCCATTTCACAGGTTTACCTTTTAAATGCAACGTTTACGTAGTACAAAAATTTAATATAGTAAAACCTGGATATGTCAGAAAAACCAGCCACCTATGATTCCAAATAAAAACTACGAGAGCGCCGCAGTAACAACAGGGAAGTTCAAACCAAAAGCCATTCTGAAAGGTTCACTTTAAAATATCGACTTCCGTGCTGCCGACTGTTGAAATTCAGTACGTGTTCATTAATGCGAATATTTAGGTGTTGAGATGTTCGTTGAGTGTCTTATTTAGGTTACAAACGTTTCATCACCAAACGTGGTAACATCAATATTACGTAAATGTTTCAGGTTATAGGTTTGAGCCAGAACGCTTACACAATGGTGATGCCACCACGTTTTGTGATGAGACGTTTGCAACCTAAATGCCGAGCTCAGCGAACAACCAAGTACCTAAATCCACAAATCGAGATACAAACAACACCATCACTGTTCCCACCTATCAGAACAACAGTATTCGTATTTAACAGGATGTCACAGAAAAGCCTTTAATAGCCCGAGTGCCCGCGTACAGCGCAAAATCCAGATTGGATCTACTGGCGAGGGTTAGGATCTTTGTTTTTGATTCTACATGGTTTTCGTTTGGTATATTCCAAATATTAGATTTCTAGAAAGACGCCCAGGAAAAAATGGGTGTAAAATCACCCTTCATGGTTACAGTGCTAAAAAGGAGGCACTGGAAGCTATAAATAGGGAAAAAGAAATTGTTTCTTCAAACTAATCACATCAACTAAGCAAGCAAAAGTCCAACATTTCACTAGACTTTATTATACATGAAGCTTTAGCGATAGAAAACAGTGGCATATTCTACAGCGTCTTTGCATTGTGAAGAAAAAAGTTGAGTCAATTAAAGTTACGAGGTTTTAAGCTATGCAACTTTTGTTGCTACTTCTTTCGGAAAAAGGTAAACTTTACTTAAGCCTCACAAAGGGGAAATATTAGCGAAAATGAGGTCTCCACAAATCTTAACTAGTTAAGTGTATAAATAGCAAATATTTCAGGTTGAGATTGGTACACAAGGTTTTGTAGACCTGTTAGCACTTTGACAACTATCAGTTGAACACATTATGTGTAGTTTTGTTCTGTTTAGAGCCAGTAGATACATCCGAGTTGGCATATCCAAGCAAACTGGGTTGAAGTGCCTTCGGATTTACAAGAGAAAGCCGTCTTTTAACATGCTTAGTGCTGCATATTCTTCTTCTATCTTCTAATAGTGCAACGATGAAAACAAATTAAACGATGTCAATATTTCAAAGACTGTTTTTCGCCTCACTTCAGCAGCAACTATGACTTTTTGTGCATGCTATGTGGCACTCACATTTACGGACTAACTGTCAGTGAGTGCATATGCACGGTTGTCATCATTGAGAAGCCACTAATTCTTTAAAGATTATTTGACTGCATGACAATCACCCTCAGCAGACCGGAACCATGGTAGTTTTAGTGTTAGACACCGTCTGAACGCTATGGAGTACCAACACCGAGTGCCTTTGAGGAGTGTTTATTATAGATTAAGTGCATCAAAAGTCCGAAAACCGATCCCTGTAACAAACCTGCTGAGTTATATACTGAGAAAGGGAGATCAAAGTTATTTTTGACTCTGAGGGGTCTACAACTTAAAGAAGGGGTTATTCAGCTGCAATTACAATCTTGACTACCTTGTTCTGCTAGTTTGCTTTAAGGTGAGCCATGTGGTACTCCATTAAACATTTTGACAAAGCTAGAGGGGGAATCGATCTGAGATATGTCCGAATTCAATTGTAGTTTCTGTGGAAAAAATGGGGAAAGTCATGTTGAATTATTGAACTTAAATTTGATCAAAGAGATGCCTCAAGATCGTGTGTTTTAGTAAGTGGTTATGCACCTTTGTGTAGAACGCTAGCTAGATTTATCTATTGATGACTAACAGGTGGATGGAGCTCATTAGACTTATAAGCAGAAGTTACTTGAGTCTTTTTTCACTTGGAAAGAATTTTGTCAGGAGTAAGACTCTGCATGAATGGTTATTGGAATGTCCTTGTGTATGCCCAGGATGTCTTCTTCATTATTCTTGTGTAGATCTTGTTCCATCCACTTGAACGAAACTATTTCGACGTTGTGTTCACTATACGTCAAAAACATTGTTGATAAAAGGGAGCCCCATGAAATTCGTGAGAAAAGCTTCGGTATAAAGAAGTGTATTGCGTTGTGGACAACGGAGTAGTCTTCATTAGGCAACTGATGAATTTCAGGCATTCCACGAGTGAGTTAATCGTTTGTAGAACGTAAAAGTGGCCTGAGGGTGAATACTTGTGGTGAAATTTCAAGTACTGAAGAGAAAAATGTGGTTTTCATCGCCAGTTAGAATATGTTAATATGCGTTTGGAGAAGAATGTGACGCACCGTTTACCTATATCAATCACATACTCTAAGAAAAGCTCTCAAGTTTTCAATCGTTTCTTAATTCTTTTTGTTTCGCGAGTAAATATTTACAAAAGTAAAGAAGGCGGCAGTTACTACGTTGGGAAAGGCAGAGTGAAGAGCTCATAACAGGCCTAAGGAGGTAAGTGAAACAAGTCTGTTTCGTGAGTGATACCTTTAGCCGTTTGGAGGTCTAAACAGTAAAACCTACGTTCATGTAAAATATACTGAGATTATAATTTAGGCCGCCGAAAATGGCCAGGTTGAAGTCGCTGTTCGAATTTTTTTTGTCAGTCTGCTAAATTTGACAAAAAAGTAGGCAACACCGTAGGTGTGTATTATCACCACAATAAAAAGAAACTGAGTTGGTTTTCTGACCCGGATGATGGCCATCAAATTCAGCAACAGTTACCATTGGTTTTAAGATGCAGCCTGGAAGTATACATATATCCCGAGTCCGGACTGTCTGTACTATTGATTCATTTGAAGCAGAGAATTCCCCTGAAACATTTTACCTGAAGCGAACCATCTCACTAGCTCTTTTCCCCATGGCTATATGACAGAGATCGACGTGAAGCACTAATATATTGCTGTCTTTGATGATGAGTCATCGTTTAAGTGTGTATTTTTGAAGGTAATGAGGAAAATCTACTTCGGCAATTCTAATCAGACCCACATAATTACAAGGGATCAATTCGACTTAAATAATAAACGAAAAAGCCGATTTTTATCCGTCTGATATTTAAAGTTGATGCAGCTGGTGAACTGGTCAGTCGCAGGCTGTTAAATACATTGGCCAAGAACTACATTGTTGTACGAATGATCAACTCATTTATCAGCCAACTGGTGTAGGTGTCACATCTCAAATATAATTTGCCTGATTTTTCTTCGTCATTTTGCATTCAGTTTTTCACTTGCTGTCGTCAAGCCGTTTACTTCGGGAAAATCACTCGGCAACTATCAGAGAGGATCCGTGGGCATCTTCCTAAATGGCTACGTAACGGTACAACGAAGCCAAACTCAAGTGTTATCATATAGTATCTGATCGACACGGGTCATTAAATCACACCAGACAAGGCGTTCAGAAATATTTACAAAGTATCCCTCGCCCATTCTCCTGTTGTCAGGGCTAGTACGTCATCGGCGGCAGAGGCGCTCGCTTTCAAACTCTAAAACCCCCAACTGTGCGCTCAAAAGAAATTTTTACATGCCCTACACCTCCCGTGGTCAGACATGTGTAAACCGTCTGAAACCCTCATTGTCCAGTAATCTGATTAGCACGTTATCACACACCGGTTAGATAATTCATGTAAACACAACACAAACAAACCCATCCCCGCCCCGGTAGACAGTCATCCACAGTTTCCATGATTATTACCATTCCGTATAACCATATTCCAATGAATCCCTTGTAGTTGTATATGCCTAATGAGAATGACCGAAAACAGCTGTTTACAACCTTGACCTTTATGAGTATTCTGGGTATATACACAAATATAATGACAAAATTTACTTCCTCTAGTTTTCACAATGTTCCAAATGTGCCAGCGACGATAACAAAAATATATTCTTTATAATTCCTAAATGTATATGTGAAAGAATAATAGAACCAGATATACATATATATCCGACTATATCACTCTTCTTTGGTACATATATATATATATATCACGTGGTACTTCTGATTGTCTTGAGATACTGTACGATACGTAACCATGCATACACTCAGTAATTATGCTACAAATTCAGGCTACGCAGAAGTGTAAACCGACATTTGTAGTCGTGAGAAAGAGATCTGATCTGTGACAAAGCGAACCTTCTTGTGAGACTTGCGGAACCACGTCCTGCACAGAGCTATACAACCAAACTGCTTGGTGCCTCGTCAGACGATTCAGAATGTAAGTATTAGCTGAAGCTTAAGTGGACGGCAAATGAATAACAGAACATTACTAAGAGAGTTCCACCTTAAACTGGGTCAAAAGGTCAGTGACGTCAACGACTCTACATTTCAATGGTTCACAGATATTCGCGGGAAACGTGGTGAAGTATCTGGTATAGAAAGCACTGTATGCCAAAAGATGGTGCGTTTTGCCTGCCTACTGCACGCTGGAGGGAGGTTCAAGACTTTAAGTGGTTGGCCTAGATCGTGGAGAAAAAGACACGGTCACAGCTGATACAGAGCGAACGTGTTTTGTCAAGTTTTGGATTCCTTTTTGTAGGTTCACGACGAAAGCAGAGGCGTGCCCAATGGAAATATGAACACCTTTTGGTCGTGGCTACCGAAAATACTGCGCAAGTTTGGAGATAAAGACTTCTGCGACGCTGAAGAAACTACCCTGTACTACCGAAGTTTATTGGGGCGAACATTATGTACAAAACATACCTCCGCCTCTAGGTAAAAACATTTAAAGGGAGGCAGATGCTGTTGTTCTTGGGCAATATGAGTACAGAAAAACGGTTTCTGATTGTTCCTCTTTACAATAGTCCGCGCTGTTCATTTGGAATGAAAATGAAACAGCCTCCATGCTCTTATATGCACTTGCCGAATGTCTACATCTATATCTGAAAGTTGATTAAGTGAATTACCTCAGAGGATGATACTCTAGAGTGGCCGGATTTGGCTGCTTATGACTAACTTGCCATTCCTTCGCCTCAATACAGGACTGTCTAGTGGTCGACCCATACTTTTTACTACCAAACTATACTGCGATAGCCATACCAGTGGACCGACTGCTGCATTATGTTTGGCATGTTATGCCGTAGCTGACTTAGAAGTTTAAACAGACAATAATTGTTTGTCAACTCATGCTCCTCCGGATAGTTAATTTTCATTGAATTCTTCCTAGGACTGTTATAAGACCCATGGTGGGGCGGTAGTTGTTGACACAAGCAAAGTTGATCCAAACAGCGCTGGTATTATTGATCATCAGTTTCATTATTTCGGTGATTTTCTGCACGTCCTGGTTACAAGGTCATGCACGCACCAACACTAAATACCCGCGGTCTCTTCCTGACCTACTGGTTAGTTTACTATACCATACCACAAATCAGAGTCATTTCCTCGGGGTGCAATAAGATGATACCAATTCTCCGATCGGTTTAAAAACAGTCAACCCGCGCAAGTCCAGTGTTGTTACCAGAATAGCCAGCATTGGGTATGTGCAGACACTGAAATATATCTCAGCCCTGTGATCGGATTGTACTCGCCCCACTACGTGTGAAACTTATCTTGCCGTGTGAAATTAACAACAGGTTATGTGCAACCCGGTTGCAGAACAGGCCAGCAGTGCTGGGCGGACTAAATTCAAACACTGGTCCTGGTCTTTTCGATTCTTTCCAACCATCGACAGAAGCTCTTGTCAACCTGACTTAAATGTATTTCTGCGGCATACGTGGCTATCCTTGGAATAGAAGGACATAACTCAATATTAGGGTCAGAAACTGAGAAACGCAACATGCAAATTAGAATTTTGCAAACACGGATCTGTAGCTTCACGAAACCCTTCACAGACGGCGCGACAAAACTTGGTATGTAGAGACCATACCTCAACCCGACTGGTCAAATGGTTAAGGTCCATCAGCCTATACTCCCATAACCCAATGCCTTTTGCGATCACCTCATACCCGTTTTCCACTGGTCACTATTCTCTGGCGATATCACCGGTCATCATATCATGCTTACACACATTCGTGGTGCATAGTACGCCTTTTTTTAAGGTGTGGAGCAAGTTGATGGCTCATTACACTGCATATCTTCGGAGATTCAGCCATTTTCTATTTGACCCACATTACTCAGTCATTGAATGTGCCTGTAAATGAGTAGATTGAACGTGCTTGGAAGATCCACTTTATCCGGAAGATATCTACTTGTGATTCGACCCGGTCTGAGACAGCAGATATGCATAGACTAAAAATCATACTGGATATCTGTTAGATTAACAGGAAGGTGACATGACAGTTATGGTTTTTACATTACATGTCATTTTGCGTTACAAGTGTGAATAAAATGAACAGACTGAGGATAGCAAACGTAATGTTAGTTATGAAAAAATGATGTGTACCTATCGAGAAACTAATGCCACATTTGCCTTTATCTAACTAACGCCTATGGTTGATGCCTAATCTGCATCACTTTTGTTTTTGGTGTTTTGCTGTCGAAATAATGAACTGTAGATTCAAACTGGGTGACCGGTAACTAAACTGTGATTCGTTTCGCAATACCTTGGGCGACATAATCTGAAAACTACTCATTACTGAGCATGGTCTTTGTATTCCCATCGAATATTCAGCCACTCCCTTTTGAAAGGAGGTACTATCCTCGGGTTTCGCTCCTGTTTGAACATGGCAGTGGTGGTTATCCTTGCCATGCCCGTGATTTGAACTCCGTTCACGTCTTAATGAAGTAATCGCGCTTATCACTGCACTACTGACGTCCAATTAGGCAAGCAAATGCCCAGCCACATTCAGTAATGAGTCCTGCTCAGGTTACCCGATGGCTTGAAGATGAGACAGCTACTGTTCTGTTGACTCCAGTCGATATAGATGAATGTTCACCAATGTTAATTTAGTCGTGTCTCATGTGTGTCTACTGACGCAGCAGTTAGCACGATTGCCTCAAGACTGCCTGGATGGCCGTGGAAAAATATGTACCACTGAGGAGTCCTAACAAGAGTGAGACTCAAATACAATGCGTATTTTAGAAAGGGGACTATGAGAACGTGAAAGTTGGAATCATCTGTGATTGAGAGGCAAACCACGTCGGCCAAAATAATCAAATTCTCATCAACAACAGTTGCTTTCGTTCCTCCTAGACCGGTGGGTGTTCCTATAACAGAGCGGATGCACAGCGGATGGTCATGAAAGGAGGTTATGAGATCAGTTACGCACATGTGTAACGACTCCATCGTTTTTCTTACAGTTCAGTCATTGCAAATTATAATGGCAGCAAGAATCGACGAAATAACCGGCACCTACACATTTGTCGATATGAAAGCCAGATTTAAGAATCGCTGACGTGTTGAGGGTTTGCATTGTATATCGTAAGCTAATGACCATTAGTCATAACGGATTGACGAAAGACTTTTCAAGAGAAACAAACTTATTTGAAACCAGTCTGCAATGAGTAAAAGTAGTTGGTAGATGTAGGGCAATAAGTGTTATTTTTCTAGATTTTACCATGCAGTTTTCTGTGTAAAACTTTACCAGTATGATGACGATTTGTGAGAAGGCTAAAGGTTGTTGGAATATGAGAATATTTACGTACATCAGAATCCATGTTAAACGGTTTGGAAGAACAGGTAGAAAGATTGTTTCAGTTTCAGAAGGTTAGTAACAGAAAAATTGCGAAAAAGGAAGTCAGAATATAATAAACGGGATGGAAACACAACCACTGAATAACAAAGATACAGCAAACGCACTACAGCTTGGAATGGTTGGCTTGGCTCAAAAATGAAAGGTCGAGAGCATTTTCATTTTACCCTGTTGACTCTAATGAACAATTTATCGGAAAAGTCGTTTTGGCATTCCAAAAATATGCGACAATCTTGCGCTTGAATTTAATTATCGATGACACAGTTTCGACAGGCTGGGGAAGTTTGTTCAAGTGTGGACATGTTGTAGTTGATCCAGGATCCAGTATACAAAAAACAAGTCACCTTTGATGTGCCGGTAACACATTAAGAGGTGCTGCAGTTTGCTCAGCCTACTTGGGTGCAAAAAAAATCGTGAAGCCCTGTTTCACTCTGCAGTTCCATTTTGTAGCTTCTCCATAGGAGCACCGTCTTCCACAAAATAAGAACCAGAACCTTGGATATTTGGCCAACACTAATGAAACAATTCGCGCGAAGGCGTACAAACAGCATTGTGAGTAACGTAATTACCATTTTGACCTACTCGACCATTTACACACTATTTTGAGGTGGAATTTCAACTTTGAAGCTTATGGATTTTTCAAAATGCCGTTATTTTAATATAGAATGGTCAGTAAAGTACTCTGAGACTGGCACACTACGATTACCAATGCATTTCATGGTTTCATTCTCGGTCAGCTGATGTTCGTGCTACTGTTGGAAAGGTTCCTGTTCACCAAATTCGGCTAAGATCCAAATTTGGTTTAGCTTAAGTCAACGGCTTAGTGTGTACACAGTACATCACGCATATAAGTATATATATGTATGTGTATGTATATATTAAATTTGGTGAACAGAAAATAAATTGGAAATTCCATAAACTAAAATAGCTCAACCTAAAAATCTAAGCAATAACAATCCTGCTAGATATTATTCCAAAACAGTGCAGTTTGAGTTAATCATCGAATCAGAGGACCAACTATTGCCTTGATCATCTTCGATCCTGATTTAACACGTGGGCCATTAATAAATTCCCACCGCTGGGTCCACTAGAACGATCGTACAGATAGGTGATACTTACTGGCGCACTTCTTATTCGTGATACTTTGCCTAACGTATAGACATCTGTTTACTGGTCATCAAAATCAGTGTGATCTGAGTTGATGCAAGGAAGTCGGAGACGGGTACTAATCTCTCGGAAAATGAGCGGTAAACAATATGGTACTTACATTTGTTACTCAACTTCCATGGATTCATGTCAATTACAAAAATATTAGAAAAGGTAATTAAAACTCAGAAATAATAACGTAGCGTTTGTATTGTGCGGGACGATCGTTTTCTTGAACGACTACAACTCACAGGTTCCGTTGAGTGTTTGCTGGCAGTAGTAGTATTAACTAAAACGAACGTCAGTTCCATTTTGACATTCAAATGTTAGAAATCGTTTTGTTTCTGTGTTTTTGTAGGTGGACGCGGTAAAACGTCAAATAAAGGTAAACTGTTTGTTCTTTCGTAGCTTTTGCACAGTTCTGTCACCGGGTCGATATAACTTCCTCCTGCAGAACTTAAGATGCAGTGCCTCTTCATAACAAATGCGTGCAGTTGACATCCTAAAACAGCCATCGATCACCGTCCAGATGTACATCAGTTGATGCACATTTGCAGCACGGTATCAGCAATCCCAGCCTCGCAATTATTTTTTGCTACAGAATGAAAGAAAATAACAACTACATAATAATAATCAATAGCAATAATAATGAGAAATCAGAAATAGAGTGTATAGATAAATAATGAGAAAAAATTGTCGCTAGGTCACTGAATGTGCACACACCGATACAGTTATTACTTTCAACGGGGTTCCTTCGTACATCAAAGTATCGTCCCTAAGAGTGTTGTACTCGGTTTACTGAACAATTGTACTAAGTTCGGGTTAGGGAAGAAATTTCAAACTGGGGCGGTATAATCGTTATTGACTACTCTTTCAATCAGATGCAACGTCACGTCTACTGCCGAAAACTGGTTTCTCCGTAACTCCTGTTCTTGTGTGCACAAATATGACAATATCCTAACCGTTTAATTCGTCTGATTGTCCAACGACGTTCAAAGATTTAGTCCATACATGTCTAACTACCATGAACTCATGACCACATAGTTAGATCAATCTCTATCAAACATCGTGAAGTCATCATCTATACCGATACTTACTAATGTACCCTAGGAAACAATATTCGAAAAAGGTAGACAGTTATTGCTGCTCAACGCTATTATAGAATGAAGAGTAGAATTCACGATTGTACGTCCAAGCATGAACTACCATGGTTGTAGTTAGAAATTGTATATTCGGGAAGAATACCTAGGTATGAGATCAACAATATTCCCCATTTGGCAAAGGTTTTCGTTTAACAGTTTGAAGAGAGTCAATTAGGAAACTGACTAAAAGATTGGTGGCGCTATGTAGACAGAATTTTTGCGATTATGAACCAGTATCGGTTTGACATACATTCGGACTGCTTCAAGTAGATAGATTCCAAAATCGAATAGACAGTGAAACTGAACTCTACCAGTAACAAGTTGCTAGATCTACATTTTTCGGCTTGAAACCAACGGCAAAACTACCGTCTGTCAAGAATCAACAGGTTTACACAATGTTCATGGCTGTAGTTCTGACCGGTCCAAATAATTTTAGGAATGCATCACAAAGTCAATGTTTTATAGGGCCTGGCATCTATGTGCTGTTGCATGAAGCCAATATCCAATTTGTTGAGACAATTGAAAAGAAATGCCGTCATTCAACTCAATAAAGGCTGTCGGATACTATTCGGGGGGCCTTGATTACAGCAGACACCAGAACTGCTCGTTGAAAGTGACGACTGCGGGAAATCTAGACGCCTCTTAATGATCCCCCGCCTGTTGAGACAACTAGTAATTGCATACATAGAAGAAGACTTAGTGGTTGCATATGGGCTCATATCAGGCAGATAGCACGTAAAATGTGAAATGAAGGGTGTTCACACCAAAGATGTGTTGGAGAAGGACTCGGAAAAACTGAAGTAACAGGACACGATCGGAAATTTCATTGGCATGTTAGCATTTTTGTGATTAGAGTGGATTCATGGAAGTTGGGTAACCGTGTATGGGTCAGACTGTTTGGTGAATTCACCAGAGTTAATAACCTAATGTAGGCCAACGTTGACTTCTGTTGAGTATTAGAGTACAGAACGCGGAAGGAAAGTGCATTGATTGACTATATGGTATCTTCATCTTCCATATTTCATCCTAAAGGTAGATCCAAACGATCACATCGTAAACAAATATTTGACTACAAATCATTGGTAAGAGATAGATCACATGTGACTACTCCAATGGACCTGGGGATAAAAGTTTAATAACCCATCTTGTAATAAATTAGGGTCGATGGCTAATCGATACGATCAAGAAAGTGGTTGACAGTTAAAGCAAGAATCTTCAAAAAATTGCCGTGTTGTGAAATCTCTCGTACGGTTATTTTGGTCTTAAGGTTGAAAGCTATTAATTCATAAAGACTCTTAGTTTTTACAAACAAACGTGATTAACCAGTTCATTCGATGATCGAAAACACGTAAAACTGACCTCTCCTGTTCAGTGAGAACATGAGTTCGTACAAGTGGCAGTCAGCGTTTGAAGCCATAACAATCTTGTCATCCGCTCATACAAAAACCAGCGTTTTAGCTTGCGTGGCCCAACTACTGATCACTGATTCGAATTCCACCTTTGAATACTAAATTTTCAAAGTGAAATTTAAATTCTTGTGGTTCTTTAGCGAATGTCATTTCCGCGAATTTTATGAAACTCCGACTTACATGTAATGTTTTTGTTTACCACACATACGAGACATACAACTTGATGGTCTCTGAAATATTCCAATCACTGAACAAAAACAATGCAGCAAGTGGTTTTACGAGACCCGATATTGAGTATGGTTACACTATAATCTGTCAAGAGAAATGGCGTGATAGACCCTCTACCAAACTAACCAGAACGAGTGCAAATGAGTGCTGCTGTCTCAACCGTAGTACAGACTTGATGAGACGTGTACTGTCTTACTATGAAGCAGCGTGGCTGATACAGGATCACTCGACCCTATAACTAACCAGTGTTTCTAATCGCACACAATTTGACATTCAGTTCAGATGTTCAAGTACGCTGGCCCACACGGATACAGACGGGAAGATCCACACAACATGTGAACTGGTAGCCAATACAAATGTGAACCCCGCTTGACATACCATTTCAGTGTGTTGGCCAGACTATTCACATAGGTGTGCTATCCAAACCTCAGAGAGACTGTCAGCAACTTTGTTGATATTTCACCATATAACGTTATCTGATGCCACATTTAGCAAACACACGAATAAGTCTGATGAGAACCATACTCATTTCATTATGTTGACTGAGTGAGAATAGTAGATACCCTAAAGAGGACAGCTGGAACAAGAATTCTTTCGGATCCGGCGTGTTAACCAAACCTGAACTCAACCAGACAAATATGGAACCATTTCTGGAGTAACATCAATCGAATTGGGTTCCAACCCAATTCAACAAGTGGAATGGAAGCATGCTGTGAAGAGTTGGGAAACTGATGGAGACAGGTGGTGGAAATACAAGTTATTACGTGCAAACCGTATCACATATGTTCTTGATTGTTCCGTGTCGGTCTACAAACCCCTTAGAAAAATGGAGATACAAGGGTACGTATACAGTGAGGGAATGACCGAGACGAAGTGATAAATTTGAATGCATTGTCGTATCCGGCTTACCTCTTAACATTCGCCTATTTTTGATCCTGCACTTTGTACTACTTACGACAGTCATATATTATAGGCGTTTATAACGCAGACAACAGTTACCAATGTCACGTAGAAGGCTGAGTGGGATCCATCATAACTACACCACAAATCACATTATCCGACGGAAACCTCTTTAATTGGAGCATGCTATGGGTTCTGTATCAGCGTCGTGCAATCCTCTAATTTCAGGCAGACAGTTCCTTCACAATGCTTTACTCAGAAACGTGCATTGTAACTGTTGTACCGCGTTGCGTATCCTAGATTCTCAACAAAGCGGTACGGCGTGGTGTGAGAATCAAGCCATCAAATGATATGCACACGATTCCCCGTGGTTTCGGTGGGCAAATTGATTTATCGCCTTATCAGCCTGCTATAAAAGCACACCGCATCGAAGAACAAATATACTGGAGGTCATCGATGGATTCCGGGCGATTGCTGTCCACTGTAAGAGTGAGGCAATATCATTATATCAGCCACCGTGGGAAGTGTTTTGCCATGGTTACTGAAGTTACTTCCGGAAGCATCAATAAACTAAGTTAACCTCTTCCGAATAGCCCATAACAGTAAAAATGGTCTGGTCAGTCACAATTACATCACTCTGCGCCCAGAGAGGCAATTTATAATGTTGCATGTTTGGTGTTTATTTTTGCTCAAAGTAACTACCCCGTCGATCATTCATTTCGACGAAGGATCTGCTTTGTACGCATCTTGCTATACGCTCAACACCTTCATCACTAAAATGTATTGAATGACTCGGTACTCTACAAGTTTCCTAACGGTAACCGTTTAAAATGGTGACTTGCATAGTTGAAACAACGACGGTCGGTCTTCTTAATCGTAAGCCTGCAGCAGACCAAAAAGACTCATTCATTTAGCTGATAAGAGTAATAAATACATATGGTTAACTTGCAGTGTTATATGCATCTCATTTTCGCGCTGAGAAACGATGAGACGTAACACAACGCTGCAAAATGAAAACAGAATGGAAGAAGGGAGCAACGCCAATTTTCGTTGTCAATCACATTTTGACTTGCAGGGGATATCTGTAGCATGATACCTTACCACGTTTCGATTACTTTCACCCTAACACAACATCAGTAGACGAGAGTAGTAAAGTTATTTGTCGTTATGTTGCTGTATATGCCGAAAGAAGTGTTTAATCGAGTAGAATCGAAAATGTCGAAAAAACCCATAAAAAGTTCGGTCTCACTTGATCGGAATTCGCACATTCAACAGTTCTTTCAAATCAACAATCATTGGCTGCGGAACCGAAAGAAAACAACGAATGTTTTCTGAGACGAATTGCCACGAGAAGTTTTGTAAACAAGTGGTCTATTTGCATTCATAGTAGGAAACGGTAGTTATGGGCACAACAAATCTGTTATGTACACGGCAAAGCAGGGATGTCTTTCAAATTCTTGTTGACCAAACCACTCAACCCTGACTGTGTCCACGTTGTCAACTGTATTCGTGGCATTAAGCTTGTTGTTGACATCCATCTAAAAAACGATTAGTTTCCGGTGAACTAAGTTGCGAGAAACACATTCAGTGAAACATACGAAAGAGCGAGATATCATTCCGGTAGGTAATTTTCCTTAACAACCCTTCTCGTTTTTAATTAATGTCTCGTCGGAATTTCAGTGATCAACCAGAATGAATGTAAGAAATCAAGCAGTGAAACACAAGATGTCTTCACTTACCGTTCACAGATTATTACCGAGGACACAATACAAGTTACTTAAGATGACTGGACATAGCAACCAGAGATGAATCTCACTTCCTACGATGTTGACAAGTTCAGTAAAACTGAAAGTGGACAAGATAAAACGCACCTGACTGGACATAACAAAAAGAATGGGGCATAATAAACGAGCTAAGTTTGACTTTCTAGTGTTTTGATCAGTGTTGTAAATGTTAGTAATCACTAATTAATTAAACCTCTTAGGACAGGTCATTAAAGTAGGGGAGAAAAAGGTGTCAAAGTTGCCTCAAAATTCATAATCGATATTGGAGTTTGTGAGGTTTGATTAGTATGTCTTGCGTTCTGTATTCGGTGCAATGTCAAATTTGCTGAAGAACATTCGCTCCGTTTGCAGAATGTTGGTTATAAAGTTATTTTTAATTTGTGTTTTTCTGCATGTTGAGAACAAATGAAAAGATTTTTTTTTACTGTGGTTGCACGTGGAGAACGTATCTTCATCCTATTCTTGTTTTTAAATACAAATGTGTATTGACGAATAATTTATTTTCGACACGCTCCCATTTTCCTCTATAAATGATAGTTTTATTCAACTAATTTCCGAATTCTGATGACCAGTTTGAGAGCTAGTCTTCCGGCTGTTTCATTCAGATGCGACTGGTTACTGTACACTGATCATAAGAGAGCACTGGTAATGTAATTTATGTGAATAACACGATATAAATTCCAATTATTTCAATCTTCGTTGCTGACGTTTCCTCAGATTTGAACATTACTGGAAATGTTTGTTAAGCCTTATTTTGTGAACTGTCTTAAATCGCCAGAAGCGATTTAACACTCGGTATGTGTGAGTTCTGGTAAACATTGGTTAGGAAATTTTATTTCAGCCTATGTTCAGAGTACCCGTCCGTATCTCAACTAGATAAGGACGTTTGTCTTAGGCAGTGAGACGTAGTCTTCAGCGAGGTATCTGTAATAACTAGATCACGCATTCGTTCAGGTTTTAGTTTTAGTTTTTCTAACATCCTTGGTTTAGAGCGACAGACTCGGTGTTTGAGGGAGCCTCAGACGAAAAGTCGAATGGTCTGATTCGCGATGACCTGGGTGATCATTCGGAAGCTCACCTCTACTGCCCAGTGGTTGACCACAGTTGTTCCACAGTATAACCGAATAGTACAGAGTAATAAAATCAAAGCAGACTTACAAAACCCGAGCTGATCTAACGCCAGAATTACATTCTGCCTAAAAAGCCGTTAACAAGAACGACTCAAAGTAAGCAATGTATGGGGATTACCAGTTTTACCTATGGCATTCTCATTGAAGAACGATAACTGATTGATTCTTGTTCTCAGTAATCATGTCCCAACCATACGTTTGGGGTTAAACCGTGTCCAAATGGCATACAGTCGAAGCTGGTAGAATCTTTCGACGATTTTCGATGATAGTCGGGGAAGAGTCATTTGAACGCTACCGTTAACCAGACGCTAAGTGAAGTTTGTTTTTTCTATGCATCGACTAATTAGAAGCAGCCAAACTATGCTATAAAAGCATCTTACTTACGGTTTTTGATATTCTGAAAAATTGTTTGAAGCCTATCGATTTTCAGTTAACAAAAATGTAGCCGATTTAGGTTAACTACATCTTATCTATCTGGTTTAACTTAGGCCAACTTATCCACGCAAAAATGGTTGTCGCTTCTTAAAAATCACCCGTTTGACTTGTCATCCTTCCATAATATTCGTGGAAAGTGCGCACTAGCTTTCTACTGATATAAAGGGCTCAGATACAGGGCGGCCGTGATAAGTACCAACGATTGAAACAGCTAATGTTGACCATAATCAGAGCAACCACAAGGCTACCAGTACAGCTTTATTGTGTGGCAATGGTTACAATATATAACAGAACAATCAATCGGAAGCAAACGCTTACACAGCACAATAAACTGCCGCGTGGAGTGGAATGAGAAGAGGAAACACGAGTACGCACATCGCCGTCTTCAAATTGAAACTGGATAACCAAATTCGTAGCTTGAGGAGGAGATCACATGACGAGTGGGTCGACGAAGCTGTGACGGTTGGTTTGACACAGTTGCCTTCGGCTGAACCTTTCGACGACCTTGCCTCCAGGGGTATGCAGTTGGCGAGCATGGATGTTCCGGCCAGTGTGTATGTACCCAACTTATATCCACATACTGAATGGACTTGGTTTGACAACACTGGCTTACTTTTGACAGCCGATTTCCATTTGATTCGGACAAAGGTACCAGGGTTTAGAGAAGCTGTCATTCGTTGTAAACTAACTGATATCATTGACTGTGTTAGTCCGGGTATGTGCATTCAGGACCCGTTTGTGTTGCATTAGGTTTGGTTCGGTATATTCGACTAGGCATCAACTCACCTCCGTCTTGTAAGCAGCTCCATATGCGGATATCCTACACATAAAAATCCGTTACATAACATCAAATCACCAGCTATTAAAAAGACACATTAGTTAGAAGTTTTGTTCCAACATTTGGTCCAGAGTATCCACTAATCTATGAGGAACAAGGTTGTACGGAACCATAAGCAACTTGTATAATATCGTGAAGCTGTACAAAACGATGGAACTCAAATCTCATAAATATCAACCAGAATACTTTATGGCGATCCAAACCTCACGTAAGTGCTTTTGAATCAGTGGATAACACACACATACGAATCACTTTGCCATAAAAGATGAACCTACAGTCACCCGCTACAGAAATGAGCTGAAAGTAAATAATTTATTTGGTGCTGGAATGTTGAATTGAAGCCTGCAGATAATGTCTAGTCCAATCTTCAATACGGTTGCATGGGATAATTGTATAAGAGCATAAACAGGTCTTGAACTACTATCAGACTTTTGCCAGAGCACACAGCTTTTCACTAAGCCTTAGACGTCCCCGGTCACCAAAATATTTATTGTAATGTCTTTCTGGTTAGTACAATCTCAGGGCGACCATCGTGGACGCATGACGCTACTAGTTGGGTAAGAGCAACTGAGATGAGTATTGATCCGATCATAATAAAACCATCAACGGCCACAAGTCTGTACCGTGATACTTAACGTGTCTTAGCTGTTTAAGAGAGTTTGTTTTGACCAGACCAGCCAAACGATTTGTAATGAAGGATGTTCTGTGACGCAGTAGCTTTCCTGGTTAAAGCTTGTACACCCGCCTCACTAACTATTTGGACTTCCTGTGAAGTAACGACAACAACTAGCATACATTTTTTCTAAACTTCGTTTTGACCATGGTGGGTCAATGGAAGCCTTGGCATTTTGTCAGTCAGGTTATCTAGCAGCAGGTCGATAGGACAGGTGATAGCAGATGTTAACACGTCCTTTAGGCATGGCAGCAGCGATCAGTTGGTCAGACAGTCACGCTGCACAGTTTGCGATAATTGAGTTACGTACTCCATATGCCAGCTGAGCGTTTACCTTGCCTGGCATTATATACTGAGACCACAAACAGTTGAGTAGAACCGATTTGCAATCAAACAAAAGCGTGGTCACAAAATATAAGAACCCTAACTGTTCCACTGAGCAAAATGGGTAGGTACCACGTCTGGCTGAGGTCTTCGCGATCAATCAGATTGCCGGTTAGAACCGCTATCCGATCTGATAGTTAGCTGCAGTCAACGGCGTACCTGCATTCATGTCATTCCTAACTCTTCCAATTAGTCTTCTATTAATTTTTCACCATTTAGCGACCCATTCTTCTTCTAGAATCTTCCGCGTTATTGTTGAGGTGGGCGGTGGTCCGAACTCTAGTACCTTCTGGTTAGGCTCAGGGTAGTTGTGATGATTATGATGAAGATGACAGCAGAAAGAGTAGTCTAACATGACGCCTGTTAATAAAATTAAGGTAAATTCTACGATATTGCTACTGATTGAGTCAGCACTTTTTGCACACACAAAAATGATTCTTGATGTTTGACCAGCACAGCTTCAATGAATGCCAACATCTTTCGGGTGTCTGGCTTATCATACTAAATACGTCTCATGCAGCTTAATAAATACTTGCTGATAACAGCATAAATGTAGAAGGAAGAGCTCTGGTTAGCGGTAATCTGCAAAAGTTTAGGAAAATTTTTCGGAAGAATTTATAGCAACTCATGGCAAACGAAACGTGAACAAGATTTCGATGAAGACTGCTTTCAGAAAGTAAATTTGTTTGAAATTGATTTTCAAAGGAGAACACAGATCGGTTTTACATCAGACGTAGCCAGCTGCAGAACTGCGACTACCACGCATGCTAGTTGCAGAACGTGATTT
>JTDE01002594.1:0-23276 GCA_014338405.1 Paragonimus skrjabini miyazakii
TGCTTGGTCGAATAAATAACCCTTGTGCCATCCGCGTTCTTGGATCACAACACGTGTACTGGCATATTGAGTCACTTTTTGCATCACAGTTTGGGTCTTACCATTAGAGTCTGTCTTTGTTTACTTCTCGAGAGATGAGGGGTCACTTTCGTGCTAGCTAATCAATTGGTTAACTGGCATTGTTCAGCTGAACACAAATTCCCCACTCACACGCATCCTGGTCTTATTTCTGGATACGGGGTAAGTGGACGGAGCCACAAGTGGTACAGTGCAGGCCACTTATGATGGTAGGTTAGTGCAGGCATCCTTTGCTCCGGTCAAGTTGACAAGCTAATGCGAAACAAATGCAGTCAACCATTCGGTAATTCCTGTGACTTGTTTTGCAACAGTTCTGCAAAAACAACGGTTCTTTGCATAACTACTCCTATCAAGTGTGTTGAGGCTGAGCATACATACAGTTTGGTTCGACTATTTATTCTTAAATGCGGCAGCATTGTTAGGCATATTATCTTTCAGATTAAGTGGCACCGTCCGTTTTGAATGGAATGTAACCATAGGATTTGCAGCATAATAGGTACTACCGATCGCGTCAGTTAGTTGGCGCGTTACCAGCTCGGCTGCCGCGTCCCCTTTGAACGGCAAAGTAACATAGATCTTTTTTTATCAGCTGTGTCTACTGGAACTTGCATAGGTCTCTCTTGCATGTTTCTGATAATAAATTTCTTAGGATAGGCGTTACCAGAAAGGATATCCTGCAGCATGCTTAACTCCAATTCTATCGTATCTTCCGTACAGATTCTTTTTGCTCTATCTTTCAAGCAAAGTACAAGACTCCGTTTCAGACCGACACACAGACACAGATAAGGCGTTTCGCATCGTTTACCGTGCCCCGGCCGCCGCGTCACGAAAGATCAAGTGGCGCATCCTACCTATAGCCGAGGCGGTCGCAATCCGATTAAGTCAGCCGGATTTGTGTGTTCAAAAACAGTTCGTTCACACCGTGGGATTATCGTGGCCAAACACCTGCAGTCAACCCATGCGACATTTTGATCCCGCCCCCCCCAACTCACCCCAATTAACAGTGACTTCCTGAAACCTACCTGCCTTGTGATCATAACCACAACGAAGTCGTGTTTGTGTTTTACCCAATCGCTTTACCCTCGTACTATTTTTGATCAATAATTTTCCTTACAGTTTCTTGATTTGATGTAATTATACCAACCTAAGATGAGAATTTATCGAAAACAGTTCTGTTCGCTGAAACCAAAATCGTTCTCAAAGATTTCTGCGGAGATTTCCAAGTATTTATTCTTATTTCTCATAAATGGGTCTATAACAACATATTATTATTCCGTATGACTACAGAAGATGTTTAAGGAACCGAAATGTGCTCATGTGTACGTAACTGTATTTGCTGTGAAGTACATTCTGAGGAGGTTCTCTCATCAATGATACAAGTTAACTGGTCTTGTGTCTATGGTACTTCAGCTGGATAATGCCTTTAATTGCTTTTTTTTCATTTTGTCCGAATATTTATAAATTTTCTAATACAAACTGAAATACTTACTACGAGTAATTAGTGCCTATAAACACGGATCTGGTGATTACCGTTTTATGCTGGTCTGAATCCGTGTATCTTGCATCCTGCATAAAATCCATCTCCTAGCAGTGGTCATAAAAGATAAAAAGAATTTTTGTTGTTCAATGTCTGTATCCACGTACGTCATGCCTGGCAGTTAATTACCACTCGAATTTCAAATACCAAATGGTGACTTCTAGCTGTACCCATTATCTTAATAACCTTACCTATGGCTAATTAAGGCAAACCTGTAGTGATTGAACTAGTTGGATCAACAACGAGTGATGAACCAGTCCTGTTCTATTACCAGTCTGGACGTAACAGAAACAGAAGACCGGGAGCTGTGGATGCACTTAATTTATCTGGAACTACAAATACTTTGATAGAAGGTATTAGGCAAAACAACTGATTAGACTGTGTGGATCAATGAGGCATCAGTCACATAACATTCTTCAGATGTGTTTTGCTGTGGAGTTTTCTCCTGGTTGACGATTGTTAGACCGTTAAAATCAGGATGATCAAGACATTCACTATTGGTTGTAACCACACCGTTCAGATTGGTTGACACGGCAACATAGTGTGTTGTTACTTGTATACAGCTGAAAGCTATGGTTACCATGAACCTTCATCGAATTATGAGACGCAGTTTGACAACACGAATGTTCTCTCTAGGTCTGATGCCCAGACAGGCCCACAATATCTACTCTACTTAGGTGAACATTCAAGTCCGTGTCCTTCTTATTAAACAGTTGGAAATACTCCATGAAATCCGAGAAGTTTGGGGCATCAATTTATTAACTTACAATAAGCGGAATCTTCAAGGAAGTGATTTGATTCTTGACCGATTACTTCCGTACCTATCACAATCAAAATCAGATTTTTCATAACATGTTCACGATTGTCCTCTTTTCAAAAAATACTCACTTGCAATAAGACAGACACAGCCTTCTATCGTTTTTGTGAATGTACATAAGCATGCTTTTCTGACATGGATTCATTCGATTGAACTGAGTATGCGGAAGTTCAGTTCAGAAAAATTCTCCCTAGATTTTGTCCACACGTAGTTTCATTTTCCATTCGAGGTTTAAAAAGCTTGATTTGCAGATGTTCAAATTTGGGACTGTAATAAACCAGCATGCGGATAACTAACGACCAATTGTTTTCCCCGGGTTTTTGACGTATCTTCGTAACACCGAAAATAATCGTCTTGAAGACAATGGAGGAAACGCTACAGTCGTCATTTTGCAGATTCACCTCTGTGTAACCATTTACTCAATACTAGTGAATTATACAAATAAATGAAACCTACTTAAAAACTGAAAAACATAACAGATAATTGATAAGATATACTTTATTTGTCCGCCGCCGTCTATAATTAGTGAAGTCGAAAAGTTGTGGAGAATTTCAAGTTGAATATCATCCACATTTGATCGCAGTCTGCTTATTCAGACAGAATTTTCAACCAGCCTCTTTCAAAAAAAGCACTAGACTTGAGTTTCTCTCTAATTAAAGCTCGTCAGTAGTGTATATCGTTGCCACTGCCGGGATTAGAACTCTGGCCACGCTTTCATAAGGCACCCGTGTTGACCACTGCGCCATCACCGCACTACTTTCGCTTGAGAGTGATGATTAAACCAAATCCAGTGATTGTAGACAATTGCTAAGTTATGGATGTAAGTAGTTGTTTGTTTTTAAAATCATTTTTCGTACAATAATAACGGACCGGTCTACAAATTTGTACAGAAGGGATAAAGATGTTTGTTCACGTCTTTCTATCACAAGGCTGGTCAGAAAATACAGTTTTAGACAGTTCATCAACGCAGACAAGGTGAACGGAAACAAACGAAGAGTAATTCGGACAACGCTATTAGAGCACATTCATGTCGACACTGGACAGAGAAACATGTCGAACAACATTCTGACAGTTGTGCACAGGTAGGGCCTTGCAGGAGTGAGTTGGGAGTATAGCCAAAAAATCGCAGTGTAGATTCTCCTTCACGTGTTCGGTGACCTAATAAGATTTTAGATTCTCAAACGATGCAGTCCTGACCACACAACTACGCAGTTTGTTCCACCGTGAATAGATCCCCACTGTGAAACAGTTTTGTCTACAAAGTAACTTGTCTATTTCATTACTCACCTTGACGAAGGACCTTTAAATATTTGTCATTGTTTAATGAGAGGAGATGTGTCAGTAGATGACGCGGGATGTGGAGCATTTTGTAAGTAAGAATTAGGTCTCTCCTGTGGTGTTTGTGATTAACTGAGAATTGATCCATGAATAAAGGATTTTCATCAGCCCCACAAATCTTCCAGGATACCTTTCCTGAACAGTTCGAAGAAGTGCTAGATCGATTTAAGATAACGGCAACAAGTCTACGTGGTTGGTTCCAAATGTTTTCCGACTATGTAGTTGTTGGTTTATGTTTCGTTTTTCCAGAATTGATTGATCCGTCATCGATATAGAACAAGCTGTCGTTAGAACATCTCTCAAAAGAATATAAAGCGAAAAACATGAAAGTGGGAGCTATGCCTCTCACTTCTCTGGAGAAGAAATTGATTTTTACTCTTCAAATATACAGAGGCGAGAGTAAAAGTACCGTAATGACATTCGCATAGATTTCGAAGCCTCTACTTTGTGGCCAAACTTAGCAAATTATTCAGCACATGCCAACGATAATGAGGTGCACTAACACAAAAACAGCCATTTCGTCTTTTTTCCATCCAGTGTACTCTTGTTAATAAAAATGTACGTTCGTCTCAATGAGTTCTATTTTCTTCATTCTTTCAAAGTCCGTGCTGTTGGGCTTTCATACAGTCTGGTATTCTGTCAGACAAATTACTTGGATTCAACAGCCATTCCAAAACCGTCATACTGAGAACGACCAGCTGAGAACAGTTTGATTTTCTCCCGATGGAGCCCGGTAGCCTGTATCTGCCAAAGTCAAAGCTGAGCCTATGAGGCTAGGCAACCGGATATGTCTACCCATTGCAAGCACAGACAGTCATTGACCATCTGAGCTAGCACACTTGGATATGTTAGCTTCACACAGTTGTTCTTTTGCTAGCGACAGCAGCAGTTACCTGACCTACGAATGTAGACGGTTAGTCTGTCATGCTATGTCCTGGTCTAATGAGCTGAAATCTCTAACGTGTGTGAAACTGAGGAAAATAATCGATGAGAGTGGTTTATAAACAGTCCCTACTAGTCCGTCCTCAATACGACAGAAACTGGCTGCTGGTTACAAATATCTTTAAGTGAGAAGAACACCTATAACGAATGAATGAATGAATGTAGGTTTGAAACAAAGTTATTCGTCAAATATTTATTGTGCCTACGATGTTTGGAAGCGGTTCAGTGACGACATCACTTTGTTGAGAATGAAAGTGCAATCAGAATTTTATGGTACCATGAAGAATTGTCTTTTCTTAGGAGGATCTGGAAACATTTACAGCTGCACTCTATGTTTACAGACTTCATGAAAATGTCCATTCCGTTATCAAATTTCAAGGGAAATATCATCTTCTCCGCTGCACGTCAAAGATCAGATGTTGGACATTCTTAAAAAAGAAAACCAATTATTATTATGTGTTATAAAAATGATTGTGAAGTTGACATCGTGGACAATATGTCTGAAGCGTATAGCATTACATGCTAGGATTTGTTGCTAATGTGTTGTGGGTGCATTGATTTACAGAAACCGTTTCCTTAAGAAGCTGATCAATCAAATGTGTAAAAACACATCATCCACCATTGAATGTTCCGTCTTTTAGGTAATTTAGTACTGCTACCTTCGGTAAAACAGCAGTGTGAAACTATTGTAGTGAAGGGACGTCCAATAAAGCACAATCTTTATTGTCCAACTCGCTGGTGGCCATGCTACGCAAACGCTCGCGCTTATGAGTCAGATATCCCGTCCTTAATACGCCGGTTTCCGCTCACACGTCGATCCGACCTCGTTGAGCGATGACTCGTTCGGTCGCTCGTGTTGTCCGTAATCTATCCACTAAGAGTTTTGACCGTATTCTACGACCGGGTCGAGATAATTCTCCCAGTATTTGAATAATTGTACCTTCGATTTGGTCGCCCATTCCATTTTGCCTACCATGTCTAACTCGTTGGTCCGATCCAGTTGAACGACTGCTCATCCGGTCGCTCATTCTGTCCCCGATCCGCTCGTCGTGGACCTTTGGACGTACCTCTCCGCGTTGAGGTATTCCGTCGAGTGTTGAAATACTCGCACCTCCGGTTTGATAATCCACCACACTGTGAACTATAGGACTAAAACACGTCACCTGTCATAGGTGTAAAGTGTTATCATTCGGTTCGTGTCGTCGTACTTAATGGTCAGATATTTAGGTGTTCCTCCGTATGTTGTGCAGAAGCCTCTGAATTCGTATTGTCTTTCTCATTATGTGAATTTAGAGCATTTTTTGATTAAATTTGATTAAACCTAAGGCTGATATTATAGCAGTAAAAGGTTCCGGCATGTTTTCAGAAATTTTATTTCAGGATAGTGGGTTTGTAGCTAGTTTAGTCAATTTTCTGAGGGGTACTGAAGCATCTGCACAATTTTTGATGCAATTTTAGGAGTGAATATGATCTCACTTTAACTATTGGGCTTCAGAGAGCCATATTTTAACCTGTGGCACCGATAACTTTTACGTATTGATTCCGGTTATGTGATGGACCAATTCTGGTCGTTTTAGACTATGAAAAATCATACTAATTTCGGTATCAAGAATAATCTGTTGACGTTTTTCCGTCTACTTCGTCTGTTCTGTGACCCGATTTTGTCAAGTAGTTTACTTCTGAAGATCCTCAAGATAGCTATAGAAAAGAATTCATAAACAATTCACAAGGTATTTTGTCAATGGTTCCCGAAAGCCTACTTGAGGAACAATCGGTCTCCATATTTGTTGTGGTTAGTCACCCCAAATCATCTGATATCCAATCAAGGATATGTTGACAGACAGGCATGTCACTCTCTGAGCACCTGTCAACATTAAGTAATCCTCCAGTAGACTGTAAGCTGTCCCATCCTGTAAGACAGTTTGTGACGTGCGCAACTTAATTTGATTCTCCTATATGAATCATGCTTTATGTAATTGTGAGTCCTATGAAGATTATTTCACGTCTTGTACGTGTTGAGTTGAACCGGTGTACAACTGTTACAAAAAATTTCCGTCGATAAGTGATACATATAGTTGGTGACATTGGTGTAAAAGGATGTTTTATGATTTCAAAAATGGGTCGACGGATGAGAACCGATCGATAAATTAGAAGTCTGGTTAGTTATTTGGGAGAGACCCATCGCAAGGCAGAATGGATAAGGAACTCGGAGGCGATGAACTTTCTTTATTGTGTGTGTACTCATCGGGCTGCTGATAATATTGTACGCCCATTGTGAAAACTTGTGTATCAACAGTTAATTTTCGGACGTCAGAGGAAATTTAACTTATGCATTGGCAAATTGACTGCCACTGTATAAGAAGCCGATCAAATCACTTATGGCTAAACAACCTCATCCTAATTGAGGTTGCTGATTAATATTCATTGTCGGTGTGCTAAGCAGTAATCACAGTTTGATTTTCGCGGCTGAATTTGACGTTCAAATTCAGGCTACTTGATAGGCACAAATAAGAAAAGCTTAGCTTAGCTGTGTGTTTTCTGTCAAGTAAACGACTGATAGAAAATTACTTACAACGAAAACCCATTTATTGTTTGAAATACACTGTTCTCAGAATGTATGGTCAAATGGAGTTCGACCTGCTGGATTATGAATTAATTTTTCTGCTACCCTGTAACGTTCACGATGTAGAGAGATAAGATGATAAAGAATTCCTAATGAAGATATTTCACAACAGCTCGGTAAAAGAGGTTACGATACCCGCATTACGTAGAGTCACAGTAAACCCTGATCTTAGCTTACGTAGTTAAATAAAAGAACAGCTCGTTTCTGTGGTAGAATAAACTATGACGAGTGATTTCAGGTTGAACGGGAACTTCTAACTTAGAGTCATTGGTTGAAATTAATGGAAGAGTTATTGCATCTCCTGTGGAGGTGGCCAGACAAGCTGAGTGTTACTCAAGAACGAAGGTGACTGACCGTTTATGTATATTGATTCAGTCTTGCCTAATGTGAAGTGAATGTCGTATCGGGTAACACGGTTACCTAATGAAGGTGCGACCGGCGTTCAACTGGTTGGCGTAACAAAGATTTGCACTACTGATGAACTCTAATAATCTCTAACCACAAGGTCAACGAGTGACACTTGAGTGTAATGTTTCTTTTCAAAAAGGGCTGGCTGAAATGTCTATGGGAGTGCAAAAATTGCAATCAGTTACGAAGGTCAAAATGACGTTAGTCACGCTTTCTTTTGCAGTCTCCAACTTCCATAAACACCGTGAACCGGCTGCTTCTAATAGGTGCCAGTGTTATAGGAAAATGCCTAAAGATTACTTGAGTGTGGATACTTGAGATCTTCAAGTATGATCACCGCTTTGTTGCTGCGGTTTACTTGATCACTTTACGGTGGTCAAAAGCTCGTTGTTCGCTTTCAAACGTCAGTTTCTACGGTGAACAGATCACGTATGCATGGTGAATGTACATGTACGAACCAGTCCAACTTTATGACAGCAAGCCTGGTGGAGTGAACACTTATACAACATACAGGCTTCAAGAACAAGATAGAAGACTGAAATCTAAGAAAGGACTATTCAGCTTTGCTCAATACGTTAGTGATGATAAAGACATAAGAAATATGTTTTGATAATTTATCTTCAAGCGGGTGCAATTTTGTGAACAGGTGATAGACTGAGATGTCGATCGGACTTATTATGGAGAAAATAGGTCACTGGTCATTCACTTGACGATAGACTGATTAGTCCAGTAAGTCGAGCTCAACCACTGTTTCAACCGAGCAGGTTGTTCATCGATCCTGTAGATTTCAGACCAAGGTAGATGGAATATCTGAAAAAAACCATCTTGATAGCATAATGCTGGGTCAATCAGCCTGATTCCACTGGCTTTTGTAGTACGGAGTGTTCCTATTCGGACGACCTTCGATGGTTTATCCGGCGTACGACAGACCACTTGAAAAGCATAAGCAGTGTTCAGTTGGTGCTGAGTTTCACTCTGGATTAACCGAAATAAATCCGGCCAGGTCAGTACATACATCTTCACCGTTTTTTACCCTGGAAAGCAAAGATAAATGCAGCGAGTTGCTTGACTGAGAGGGTACCTAGAGTTTGTTCAGCAGAGTCGCTAGTCAATGGACTTGAATACAAGGAGAACGTACTCCATGTCGACGACTACCCGGGACCACTCATTACTAGGTCAACACATCACTCAAACTTGAAGTGTTGAATGTAAGAAAGAATCCTCTGTTTATTCGAGTGTTGTGAAACAATAACAATGTCTCAGAATGGCGGACAAGTTGACTCAACCAGGCAAACAGCAGGACCTATTTCACGCCTGAAATATGGATTCAGTTTAACACATATCTAGTTCCTCATTTTCATAATCAACATAGACTGGCAGTTCAGACCTCCTCTGTGTGCATCTACTGGTCTTTTGCAGCACGTCATATTGATCGAAAATTAAGAGATGTTTCGAAGCGAACCCGAGAACATCACCTACGTTCGTTCGGACAGAGCAAAACATAGTCAGTCATCTGCGCTACCCTCGCTCGTCTGACCGAATACAAGCATAAAGTGAAAACTGATCATTCCTTTCAAATGGTCTGTCGTGCGCCTATAGAGTATTGTACACATTTTCATATTTCGATTTATTTTTCTATACAGTTTGCACCACTATTCCTTGTACAGAATTAACACCACTTGTTTGAATTGGTTCTGCTTAGCAATACAAGTTTGGTGCGCGCGTCTCGTCTCCTTAGTCCTCTTGTTCCACATAGGTCTGGAATGCTTATAGTGAACTATTCAGCGACGGCATTTTGAAATGACTATTGACGTTTATACTTTTATATAAGGATAGTCCCCTACACGCCGGATAAACCATCGAAGGTCGTCCGGATAAGAACACTCCGTACTACAAAAGTCAATGGAATCAGGCTGATTGACCCAGCATTATGCTATCAAGATGGTTTTTTTCAGATATTCCATCTACCTTGGTCTGAAATCTACAGGATTGATGAACAACCTGCGCGGTTGAAACAGTGGTTGAGCTCGACTTACTGGACTAGTCAGTCTATCGTCAAGTGAATGACCAGTGACCTATTTTCTCCATAATAAGTCCGATCGACAAGTCAATCTATCAACTGTTCACAAAATTGTATCCGCTTGAAGATAAGTTATCATAAGCGTCTTTATCTCTATATATTTGCAAGCCATTTTTTTGTCAGTTCCACAAGAAAAAAAATATTGTATCAGTCAAACATTCAGCAATTCTCAATCGTAGCTAAAGTAACCAAATGACTTAACTACAGGTGTGCAGTCTGCTAAAGTCAACATTCAAATCATTCACCAATTCTGCATTCTACATGAACTCATAATTCGTCCACTGTCAGTACACAATCATTGGAAAAATGATCTTTTGTGCTGTGATCAGCTGTAAAAATAAGTTGCTCAAAAATAAAAATAATGAAAATTGCGTTTGACTAATACTGCTCAGGGAATGTGTAAGACTTGTTTCAATTATCTGTCGCTTCACTCCGAAAACATACACTATGTCATGTGCTGGTGGTGTGATTTTGCTTTTCTAAAAATCTGGTGATAAATTTCGAACCTTACGTGTCTCCAGGGTTAAAACACTATACATCACTGTGACAACTAGACCCGGTTATGAACTAAGGATCATTACACTTTGATACAAAGCGGTTCACGTTCAGTCGACTGTGCCATAATGTACACTTTTATACGCAGAAGCGCCCAGTCTTGTTTACTTCGAGGCTAGTCATAGATTGGAGAATCGCGTAGAGGTGTACCCAGAAGCTTTAATAACTCTACAACTAGCTCAACGTTCGGAATTTCGAACTAATTCGGTTGAACACCAATGACATTCGACCTTAGCTCCCTTATACACTTATACTTTTCAGCGAGTTCCTCTCGGAAAACGTCTCTGAACTTGGGTTTCTGTTATGTACTAACTCCTCAGTCGATATTAATCGTGTCAAGATAAGGAGTGAAGTCTGGTTTGCATATTTGTTACCTGAACTCGTTGGTGATTGCTGCAATCACCTAGCATAAAACACAACCGATTAACCGTAAATAATTGTTTCGTCTTATGCCTATGTTTAGTAATCTGTGCACTATTCGCTAGCAATTGTAATCAAAGGTTCAAATGAAACGTTTTACTTTACTTGCTCATGGATCGTTTGAGTTGTTATCACTATAATGACGCCAAAACCACAAGTGGTGAAAGCTACCTACCTCTCCGGACACAGATGTGGATTACTGACGAATCATGAACTGTCCAATGTTCAAGTCTGGCGCTGTATTGAACCGAATCAGCGGAAAACTTACGAAAATATATAATGACCCAAAACCACCCGGTATCCAAGACTAACCGTTGAAAACTCGATCAATAACACTCCAACTAATCGATTTCGATTTCAGAATGCACACTTGAATGGGAGTAAATGATGTCTGGAATGCGTGGAAAATTTTTCCCAAATTGATAGTAAACGCAAACTATGCATTAGCTGAGAGCATTTCTGACAAAATGACAGCACGTAGAAGTGATAAAGTGTTCTGTCTGTTAAAAGCTGTTAACCTCCGAACTTGATTCAATTCATCAAACTAGCCACACGATTTGAGTCTCCTCGAAAAAAACGCATGGAAGAAAACATTAATGCAAACGCTACTATTCGTCAGAAAAGAAATTGTAAATTGATTTCGTCTGCTTGATTGCAATAATGTGATAGGATTAAGCGCAACGTAATTCTTTTATTGGGAAAACTATGTGAGTGCTGATGGCGATGAAACTTTTTAAGGAATGAGCACGTTTATTGAATGGTAGTCAAGTGAACAAGGGCACATTAATTGCATTATGGACGTTGAGAACTAATGCTGCTCATCTCTGTCAGTTGGTTTCACTGTGGAATTCGTTCCGGCCAGAACCATCTTACAGATAAAACGTGTTAGTTGGCACATTGAATAGATTTAACGACGACGGAAAGAAAAAATACAGAGGTCTTTCTGAATTTTACATTAGAGGTTTGTTTCTCAAACTTTTGTCTATTGAATAAATGCTCTGAACTGCATAAGACGGAGAAGTATCGATTTTTGAAGTTCGGTCATTTAAAAATCCGTCTCAACCCTATCCCTCCCAAGTGTTTACCTTCGTATGTTCTACCTCCCATGCTTCTGACCGTTAATTTGACCTTGATTCAGATGTTATTTTTTATCTCCTCAGTTTGATAATTGTGCGAATAGCCAGTTGTCAGTTATTGTCCTTTGCTCGAGTGGTGCGTTCATCACTTTTTTGTAATTTGACTCGATCCCATTGTTTTTGGACCTGTTGACCGCACGAAAGAGCTTTGTTCGGTATGAACGTCATATTATCCTGTCATATTATGTCCTGCCACATAACATCCTGTTCGGCATCAAACTGTAATCCATTTCCTGGAAACGAGTTGTCGATCGAAACTGTTGGGGTTGTCTAATTGTTTACGTTGATAATTTGTTCTATAATGCCATGGGATTTTAATCCAGTCTTGTTTTGATTATTTGGGATCGTTGGTTCATCGCTACATGTCGTGAGAGATCGTACTGTCAGCACACCTGTTTCTGTGTTATTTAAAGAATATCGTTTGTCAGACAGTTCATACTACGTGAAGCAAACTATGATAAACATGTCGGCGGATAAACAAACAAGCATGACCATGTACAGGGAAACAGTAACGGAAATAAACGAACATACAGAAGGAAATAAACATCTGGTGACTTGTAGGAATGTCTCATGGATCTGACCAAATGGACTGTAGCTTCGGTTGATCATCACGTATATAGTGACTGAATAAGGCTGTGAATACCTCAGTCGAGGAGTTGAAGAACAAGTTGGTCCTTTTTCCACAAACTAAATATACAGATCCAAGGCAACAATATGCCGTTCGTTTGATATAATCTCTAGATTTGGTGTGTTGGGTTTGATCTATGATTCTTATTTATAAAGTGTCAAGTGTGTTCTACGAAATAACAACCCGAAGGTCTCTGAATACGTAACAAGGACTAATGGAACGAGACAACCTACGTCTGCCTATAAGACATGCAGTTACAGAAAACAAAGTACAGTTGACAGTTAAATATTTAGGATGAATCTACGAGCGATTTCACCCTGGAACCTTCTCCACAACATTCAAATCTACGATACAATTTCGAGTATAACGCAAATAGTAGCTTCCCGCTGGTATATAAGACATATTTGGTTTTTATTGAAGCATTTAGAGACTGGCTACCGAGATGGCCATGGGGCTCAGGATGTATGTTCACCCAAAATGGTTAGCGGCATTAGAATGGCTCTTAGTGAACTAGAGTTATGTGAGTGCACATGAAAATGCAAAAAGTCATATACACATCAGGCCACCCCACTAATACGCATCGTCCCATAAATCAAGAACCAGCGACTAATGAATCACTTCCTTACAGTTTAATTGCAAATGAGCAGGCTACTGTATACGTAGGGCTGTCTCTCGGCTAAGGTCCACTCACTCTGGAAAGCACAGTCCAATCCTCTAGTCACAACCGACTTGGATGAGTTGTTCAAAAACTATACTCAATCGGCTCATACTTGAGCGTTAACCTAAGATACAGTTAGCTTGGTCACATCTGTAGAGCGTCCCAACTAGGCATCAACCGTCTCTCTGTGTGTTCGTTTGCTTTTGTTACTGTCAGTCTGTATGCAGATGTGCCTATACAACTATGTCATTTGGATCAATCTGTTGCATAGACGTATTGCATTTCACAGATCAATGTTTCTTTTTCATTCACTTCTGTTTCTTTGTAGTTGCTTTTGATGCATCTTCGAATCGTCGGACAAACCTTATTCTCTGACAAACACAGAGACAGAATGGCACACGTTTTTGATTCCTCCACCTGTACAAACCTGGAGTGCTACGACTCTATTTTGTTTGAGTAGTTTGCGCAAATTTCGTATATCAATGTTCATGTTGAACATAGCTGGGGGCAATCAAACACTGCTGAACCAATAAGCTTATGTTATTGTTTTTACTGCTGGTTTTCGTTTTCCTTCTTGCGATTGTATTAATTACGTAACGTATATTTTTGACACTATTTTTTACATCAAGAGATATGTGCTTTTGTTTCACACCGTTTGGGGTCAGGATAAGTGGTCTGTCCAGCTGGTTGGTCGCTATGAGGATGTTGTTGAGCATATTAACCGGAACAGCTGTGAGCAACGTAAGTTTTAAATGTGACTGCTTCATTGATGCAGAGTGCTCTTCGATTGAAATGTTTGCATTACTGCTGTGGCGTATTCGAAGGGTTTCACCTTATTTTCGTGGAAATCCACAGTGATTAAACACACCATAGTGGAAACTCAAGCTTCATCTCAACAACAGCCACAGCATTGCAATATATCAACGGACTTTTAGCATTATGTGAGTAATGTGGTTCAGCATGCCGGTTAACATTGGCGTAATCAGAGATCTGATATACAATACTAAATGTTTCTTCTGTAACATTTTGGGTGACTCTTGAATCCAAGTGTTGCACAGCCGCGGTCTTATTTGATAGCAAGACAAGTCTTCGGTGGTTCAGATAGAGTTATGTGCGAACAGAAAAGGTGTCGCATACATTCAGTCTTTTTGTTCATTCTGCTACTAACTGTCCTCAACCTAGGTAAGAACGCAGTTATTATCATTCATGCCTAATAATTTGCTGACAATGTTGACTGATCTCTATTCTTGAAAACTGACGGCTCGTTGGTTATTTCCACTTCATAATGTGTCAACCTTTCACCATTTACACCGTATACTAGCAGAACTGGGGGGGATTTTTTTCCCCACAAAACTTCCCATCTCGACATTTTCCAGTTTTCAATAAGAAGGACTGATTTAACGTCGTGTGAATAAATAGCGCAGCTTCATCCAAATCGAATGTCACTCAACTAGTATCCATCAAGTTTGATTTGCAATCGGTTCAGTTAACTCATCACTGACACTGCGAACCTATCCGCACCTTCCCCACAATCCGTTCGAGGAAACTTGGAAACCCGGACACATCGTAACTCTTGAGACAACTCAGTGTCTCTTTCTGGAAAAATCGGGCAGGAAATTGACACAATTTTGTCTGTGACATTCAAAAGCTAGGTCACGCGGCTTTTTCCTTGACCATTGCGCTTCCTTTCGCTCATTAACTGAAATCGGTCAACCATTTTTGCGATTAGCTTGCAAACAACCAAACATCTATTACAATCTCAGCAGAGCTTGAGAAGGGGTTTTTGCAAACAATTGATCCTTATAACCACCAGTGAAGTGGTGGGCAGCTGTTTCGACCAAGCTGAGTCTCATCACCGCTGCGCACGCCGGAGAATAGAATCCACGACCAGCAAATAAGCAGCAGATTTTAATCTAGATACATCGACTGGACTCAGCTGAGAGACACTGGGATCAACTGTTTAACTACATAGCATATAATTCAGGACCCCATGGGTACAACTTTATGAACTGCGAACCAGCCGTTACTGCTGGACTCCTGGACCTCTTTGATTGTCGATCTTTGGTTGTGTCCAATCGTTTTTAGAAATTCAGTCTTGCTTACCTTTATGCGATCAGATATAAATTTTGATGGATCTTCGTACTTACTTGGACGCATTATATTCAGTTTTTCTTTGAATGCTAGGCAGCCTCTCTTGGTTTTAACCACTGCCCTCTAATTTTTTGTGATATGGATTCACGATGTAACCAGTTTGGGACGTAACCAATACCCATCAGTTCAGTCTGGTTCACTGATGACTTGGCATATTCAGAAATAACCACTGACATCATGAGAACGGAGAAATAGAGATCACTCTACACTGATCGGATTTCCGATTCATCAAGGGTAGTGTTTCCATATTTGTGTAAACATTTCCAGGGTATTCATGAAAAACACAATGAAGCGGACAAGCTCATCCTCACTGGTTCATCATGCCTATTTATGCAGCCTTGTTCTGTATTTGCTCAATCACCTGTTCCCGTGAAATAAGTTATGCTGGATGCTTGAACAGACGTCTTTCTTTAACGGATCGATGAACACCACTCAACACTGGATCATCGAAGTCAACTAACGACGCAATACTCTCAATCTGTCAATGCGGTGGCGGCACTTTACTCACTTCGCCAAGTTAACATCATCCGGTAAAGGGTGATGAGGCGTAGCATTCTGTCCATAAATGAAACCGTTAAAATTCCTCTCTACAACTCACCCCTGTGTGTCTAAACGTCCCGGTCAGACATTGAAACTAACCTGGCCAAACAACCACTCTGTAAGCTTGTCTTGGTCCGTTGTTCAAGTAGTATCGTAACTGCAGCTTGAGAAATATTTGACTGATTTCATTAATCATCAATTTTTTGCTTACCCTGTCAGTGATTCCCTTGCAAAATTCAGACATGAATATGATGGGATTAGCCTTGAAACAAACTGGTTCGTTACACTGTTTCCCTTATCTTCATAGTTATCTTATTGTAATAAGCTTGTTGATAAGCCACAGAACGCTTTGTCATTCTCACGACCAGTCATTCTTTTATAATTTGATGTTCAATTTCCGTTTATTGTTTTGGAATTAACGTTATGAAATCAGTCAGTCGGAGGGCTGGGAAATATTGCTTATCGAGCTAATGGAATAAACGCCTTGAAATAATCAAAACATTTCTAATTATGACGTATTTGACCTTGTACGTAATCTGCTCATTTGATTTTGGACTATCGACCTGACACCAGCGTCCATCTAAATGTCAAGTATTTAGCCTGACAACGGGTTACAGAAACTCAGCTGCTTCTCTGTACCGTGTTTGTTTTGATCATTCAAAAGCTTCGTACTGTCCCCAAACGGCGGAAATGAATTGTCATGAACGTCAAAACGACAGGAAAAGGTTTGGCGTTGTAACTGGAATTGTGATTGATGGTCGTTATTAACAGGTTGTGGACGCAGAACAAGTGGTCACTGGAGAGGTCACGGATGTGATCGGCGTAAAACAGAACTGTGCGACCAAACATTTCATGAGACTATTCTAGCGTCACAACTGCTACGAGATGCTAGTCTGTAGGAATGACCTATGTGGGTAGAATTTGCTTTGTGTCGTTCAAATGATGCCATTATCGGACGTTACTCACGTTTACTCGCAGCCTTATCGACCGATAAAACGTAATGATCAAGTTTGTGTTCACAGCAGCAAAGTTCCATATTCCAGTCACTTACCTCTCGCCCAACCTTGACTGAAACTTCTCACCTCATGAGTTGACTTTATTTATCTAAAGTCGTGCCTCCTTTGACACCAATGAGTTTGTCATAGTAAAACCTCTATACAGAACTTATAACTCTGCAAAACTGTGTATAGTACAGTAAACCAGAACTCTACCAGTCTCCTCGGCTAGGGACAATTACCCCAAGTTTGTCACATTTCACTGTTTACACAAATCTCTATGTAGCTGTAGTATGAGTTATATAAGGAGGATAAACCGACAATTAGCTGTTCGTATCAATGGAGTTTGTTCCCAAAGGGCTGAAAACTCCGTTAGCAACCCCGAGCGACCGTAGTGATGGTGACGGTGGCACCCATCATTATACACTATTTTATATACAAATATATATATATATATAATGCTTGTATAGAAAATTTGTCTACTTACTTTCAACTGCCTGAATTTGGAACCGGATGTACATTTTGATACCGTGGGTGAAACTGCCACTATAAACCGTCACAGTTCCAGAACGAATTTCGCATTATAGTTTGGATTGTCGTTGTCGGTTATATAAACTTGTGAATATACAATTTTGTGTGGCGAGCAGGTTATCCACCAGAAATGTTACCAAATAAGCGGATCAGTAGCCACCGCTAAAAGCATAACATTGACTCATCGGCACGCGACAACATTCCATGAAATACTCGGAACAAGTCGATGCATGAAAATATTGTAACGAAAACCAATGAACAAATAACGGATGTGTCGTGTAAGAAACTGATTGTTTAACGATCAGGATACAAGGATGGAGGTCTCAGTTATAATGAGAAATAGCAGTAGCTTCAGAAATACTATCCTAAAACTGCTAGATTATGTTATATCCGGTTTTGATTGGACCGGTTGTTTCCTTCCTGCTAGCCATTAAAAGATTGCAACCAGATTGTTGATGAAGTAGAAGAGGCCGATTTGCCTGAGAAGCGGTCATCGGCTGAATTCGAACCAGCGACGGAAACAGCGTGCCTGTTTGCTGTAAGCGTTCTACCAGATTAACTACGAAACCACGTCCAGAACTAAGAAATTCTACACCTGGACACGTTTACCTACCCAGTCTTCTGTGTCGTGTGGTATCCACTAGTCAATCCAGTATAAAATTTTTCAAGTAGTTTACGCACGAAAAATTCTATCAAGGTAGTCTCCTCGGAAATCCTGTTGTGATCTTCAAGAAAGCGAGACTAACGAGCAACTGTGTTAAAATATAGAATTTCCGATTGCTTGACGCAGTTTGTAGTCCAATTACCTTGCATTCACCCAGCCGAAGCCCGGAGTTTTACAAGCATATCTCCCAACAATTAACAAAATCTGCTACATAACTCATTATACACTTGTTTTTGGTTATTCTGACTAGAAAGGAAGGTGAACACATCGTCTGGACTAACAAAATATGATACCATTTATTGTTCACGTAATACTATATCCAGACGATAAACACGTTAAACATTATGAGGACTGGTAAAGTGTGGTATGTATCTGCTGTAAACCACAAAATTAGTTGAGTGGTTAAATGGCGCGAAACGTAAATAATACAGTTGAGTTAATTTGTATGTATTTATGCATGTGTGTTTATATGATAATGTAGATTACTTTGGTTCATTTCAAGTCTTTTTTCTCTTGCAATACATCACTAACATCAACTTGAATGTATATCCTAAATACTTTTACATCCTATAGTTAATGATTTCCTGTTTCAATCCGACTTACCATTTGTTTAACAGGTCTATGATGACTGTATCACGAATCGTTATATTTGCGTACCTCTCTGGCTTGATTATTTTAAGCTTAAACACTGGATACTAAGTGTTGATTTGTATGTGTGTGAATTAGGCGACGGTTAATGCAAAGCATGTTACTTCTGTTTAATTACCTGTACCGGTGTCCATTGGTTTAAATCATTATGGAAAACTGGTGCAGGCTAAATAAGCAATATCTGGGCATTCAAAGGTCAGGCAAAACATAACACTCAGTCTCATGCTGTCATTTTTACTGAGATCCGCAAAGCCTTTGAAGTTTTTCAAATCTGTTAATAACATAAAATGTTTCGACCGCATACCCGATAGTGAAAGTAGGTGAGCAGTGTGAGACAAGTGATCTGTGCTGATAGCTAGCATATAAGTAAGATTTTGAATCCGTTATCTTGGGTGTCCACAGTGTTAGACATGCCCAAAGTATAGAGATCGTGGGACCATAGCGGTCATGCAACGCAACAACTGAAACATAACAATGGATAAATTGCCTGATTATATTGGAGGAATACTTTCAACAGAAAAGCTGACAAATAAATTAAACGGGAATCACAGCGAAAGCCTTTTGAAGTCCAAGTACTGGCAGCATCCTTATTACGATAACTAGATTCACTGGTTTGTACACGCGATATCACTCCTGACGTTGACCCGACCAGTACCACAAGGCGTATTTCGTTTACCTGAAAAGCATTGTCTTCACATGTCCCTCCAAGGCCTGTATTCTCGAAAGAATACATTTTAAGCAAGACCTAGCAGTAGTTCAGCATTTGAGACAGATATACTACAATAACTGTGAGATTTTATGTATGCGTACATAATTCACATATAGTCTGGTACAATGATTGCTGAAGTGCGTGATTCTTCAATGGTGTTAACGGAAAACAAACCCGTGGTAAGTGAACGGTTGGAAATAGTTTCTAAATACTCAATGACGTTTGGTAACCGAGGGATATAGCAAAGTAGAATGTTTACTAGTCATACTAGGTCAATATGATAAGACACAAGGTTGCCAGGAAGAAAGACCAAAGTTGAACATAAAGTTATGTGAAGTAAAAAATGTGTACATTAGGTACCCCCACAGAAGAAACAAACTCTCAAGAACCAACCAACAGTCACCATTCGGGCTTGAAGTGAATCTGTGACCTAACAGAAGGAGACTGTAATGCAACCATATTGAACCACACCTCGCGTGGTTGCTTGCCCATCTCAGTGGAATCATCAACATAAATGCATCAATTAACAGCCACTGTTCACAAATTCATACCAACTCATCATCTGATATACATCTTGTCAGTGAATCTAGTCTGTGGCTTGTTCACCAGTAGTGCAGTCCTCTGAATCATACCAAGCCTACACACAACAAATGAACACTTGGATATGTGAGCAACGACCTAGTATTGGCAAAATTGACTACACAGATGATATCATAGATTTCAGTTTGGACCCAGCGAACCAGTGTCAATTAACCTGAATGAGGTGATTGCAACAGGAGTTGGAAGAAAAACCAAACTAAAAAGCGAAAAGAATAGATTCATTTTTGACCCGTTTTCTTAAACTAACTAAAATAGCAACCAATTCTTAAGTATTTCTTACAATAAAATCCTTCTTATTGTTCATCTTAACTGTGTCTCGAGCTGAGTAAAAACGGTGACAATAATGCTATTCTGTTTTCACAGAACTTGTAGGTCCAGATCAGCACTAGTCCGACTTTATGTAAAATTGTACATTCTGACATTAATCTAGTTATCATACAATTCCGGTGTTACACGGCAGAAAATACTGTTTAGTAGTGATCAGCTTCTGTCCATCTCTTGATCTATACTGCTCTTATATACTATTATTCTTCAACTCTGCAGAAGATACTTCATCGCTGTACATTCTTGAATCTTTCATAGCAACTTATAAGCATGGGTTACTTAACAAAAGGTTTTTAATACTTTGAGATAATGGGAACAGATTCAGTGAGAGTCCGTACTATTCATGAGTACTAAACTGTTTTAACGTTTTCGATATGACAATAACGCCTTGGTCATTGTGTTCTACTTAAACCAATTGAATTTCGTGGGATCAGAAGCCTTACTGTTGTGGAAAATACCGTATAGGTGATATTGAATAATCGCCCACCACAAATTTGTGATGTTGTATGTTTGAATATAGAAGTAGCTATTTTTTTAGTAGTTAATTCCCTTCCCGTCCCCTTCTGTTTTCTTCTTCTCTCTTCCTATACAGGGTTTGCTTTTCTTGTTCTTCGTGGTTGTGTGGCAGTTAAGCATCAGTGTGAACCATTGATGTATTGCTGTTTATGATGATGATGATGATGACCAACCCCCTCATTCTAGCAGTCAGATAGGCTAAGCCAAAACGTAACACTATATTGACTAACTTTTCATTAGTAAACACCTATTTTATTGATGTGACTTGCTTGCGGCACTGTTGTAATTGTAAACACTAATATTAAGCAGAGTAAATATGAATGCTGTAAAGCTTTCAAGTAGGTCGCACAAATTCATGCTGCTCCCCTTCCACTTGTGAACATAAACGAATGGGAAGGTTTGACTCAAATGTGTGGTGCTTATCTAGATTGAGACTCACACCTATTGGGAATACATTTTACATAAACATTATGCATCTGCCTATGTCGTTTTGATAAAATGTTGGAAGTGCTTGATAACATTTGTCTAAAAAATCAACTTCACTGACGGATCCTTCCATTCGCCTACGGAATAGTAGTGTTAAAAGAAGTTCTGATTGAAAAACCAAGCTTTCGAATACAGACTGCAGTAAGTGACATTTTTTCAAGTAAAAGCTCACAAAAACAGAGTGAGGTATCTTTCGTTACAGTGAACAAGTAACACTTGGATTCACGACTAATACAGAATTTGTTTCACTGATATTACGATTTGATACAACAAAGAAACAATAAAAGCAACGGAATTTACAATCCCCTGATGTGATCGAACTGATGTAAGTAAGCGCAAAAGAGGATTTCAGTAGATCATTTTCACAGAAAGATTACGGCATAATATAAAGACAGTTGAATGTCTCTCGAAAAGCATCAACACAGTTCATGTGGATGGCATAAATAAATAAATTCACTTTTTCTTGGAGCTTTTGGATGGTGGTACAATTATCACGGGAACACTGGCATTATGTAGTATATAGTCACTCACGCTGCCAAGAAATGTCCTTCGGACAGTTCCAATCCCACGGTTACCAACAACAATCATATGTGCCCCATGTTCCTGAGCCAACCGAACAATGTGTTCTCCAGGTTTCGTGCCCATATGAATGGTGAATCGAGCAGGCACTTCAAGAGATTCACAACGCGTAATAAACTTTGTTCTAAGCACCTTTCCTGTCTCCAACAGCTTGTTGATCTGCCGACTGAATTCCTCTTTCATTGCTGGAGACCTGCTTGCGATTCCGTAATTAACTCCTGGAGACATTGGTTCTACAATGTGCACCAAACATAAACCATCTCCTGATCGAAGAACGTTTTCCAGATACCAAGTAAACGCTCTCTCGCTATGTTCACTTCCATCCACGGGCATCAGTATTATTCTGCTCGCTTCAGACAGATCCGCCGCGCCATATGTTTCTACAGAATCGACACTTTGTGATAAAGAAGGACGAGGCTGATCAGCCATTTCAGTTCCAGTCGTAAAGTTGACTGTTACAGTGTATCCCTGGTATACGGACAATTAACCAAGAAAGTTTTTGATTGGCTTTCTACTGTCAACCAATCAGTTATTAGTCGGGCTGTAAGAGACAGGAAGTTGATCGATATTCGCGTGCTTTCAATTGGTTTAATGCATACAATCTGTCAACTCGCTCGAGAGCTGTAGCAGCCAACGCACACGTACAATTTGATGGAATATGTCAACTAGGTAGGAGCTGTTGGACATTTGACTCACAGTTGGGATGATGCCCAATCAACCTCAATTAAGACATGAGGATGTATTACAATTGTGACCACAGGTAATTGTGGAGGAGTTGTTGGTGTGAGTTACCTTATTAAGTGTTCATGAAAACTGGAGGTTGATTTCATCTTTTACTCATTTACATATAACAAATAAAAATGCTTTCCATTGACTTCCACAAAAAAATGCACTCGTTTAGGTGCAGCGGTTAATTTTAACCTTTTAAACGTACCGGCAAAAAACTTTTAGGATCCCGAAGGTCGATAAAGTGAACACTTACGATCTACAACATGACAATGCTGAAACGATATTAATTTCGCTTTGAGCTTAATTAACAGTAGAAAAGTTATGAAAGTGAATACCGTCATAACACACCTACTGTGAAATCACGAGTCCAAGTGTAAATCAAAACTCCGTGACAGCGTTTTGTATCCCGGCGGTCTGTGCGTTCAAGAAAGGGAGAAAAGTTTTTAACCATCTCGAACATATTGCAGTTTACAGGTATGTTTGAGTGCTAATCAGATCTGATCACGAATTCCGCATTTCGATAGATATCTCGACGGATTTGGCAACATTATGGAAATTCTGTTCCTGTAGTTTATACCCATATC
>JTDE01002594.1:88067-113352 GCA_014338405.1 Paragonimus skrjabini miyazakii
CATAACAGTGAAGCAAGAGATGTCAGTCAGTAGTGGCTCTCTGGTTTCAGTCATAAGATTTAGTTCCATGACATTGATCATATGAGTTTTACGAAGTCTGCGAGGGATGCGTCACATCTATGAGATCAGTCTATCGTGGGTTTATGTACACGACTATGGAAGGTTCAACGTTTTGACTAGCCGTTCTTAGACGCGAAGTGGTGATGAGTGTAGTCGGATCACAATGGTCTCTGCAACTGACAGTATACGACCTCTGATTTTTCTTGCTTGTATCCTACATATTCGATAGACTGGCTTGAACGAATCGGTCTGATTGATCAGGTGGTTTGACTCGATTAAGTGCGTAGCGACCGCAGACGACCAGAGTCTTATCGATCATCGCGTTAGCCACAGCGGTTGGTACTCCCCAATGCGTTCGGATAATCGCCGTGCTGTGCGGCCCATGTAGCAAGTTCCACAGGAACAAACAAAACGGTTAACACAAAAGCGGCGGCATGAACGTGTTGTATTTAAGCTGATGATGAAACGCCGAAAACGAGCCTGTTTGCTACGCGTTTCCTCTCGTGAATAAGAACTTGGTTAAAACGGTTCGTAGGACATGGATACTAACCAGAAATAAGACACAAAACCCTTAGGCAGCGAAACTGTTCCCTATTTTCCAACAAAATGGCCGCTCAACCAAATGTGTCACATAATAAATTGTATCTTTAGGCTGATCGTCAACGTAAGTGAAACGTAGTATTTAGACTTACGTTCACTTAAGTGCACTTACTATGGCAACAAAACTAAAACTAACAACCGGCGACATCCTATTTGGCGCCCGCACTTTGCAACGCACACTCATTCCAGACCTGTCCGCTGATAACATGTTAATAGTAGAGAGTTGACGCATGAATCAATCAATCAAACAACACTAAGGAGACTATCAGTCGTGCATCGTTAGAATGTAAGTCGATAGTTGCCAGGCCCATTCACAGTGTGTTAGATAACATAATCACGGTTACCGGAAGCAAACTGCTCAGGCGCAGCGGATTATACGTTGGTTACAAACATGACCAGCTGTTATGGTCCAACCACTGCGTAGCTATCAGAGAGGAAGTAGTTTATTCATAGCCACTTGACTGATTTGCGGATGAGGTTGTGCTCCAGTCTGATCTCTTCCCACTGGAGCACAATGTGTATGCCTTGGCGTTACGGTGGGCTTATTGAGAAGTATGACGTGTGCTTTTACTGATCACTCATGAAACTGTGTGGTGACGCTGTACCAAACAGGAGTCTTTTGAAAAATAGCATGAAGTATGTAAACTAGTTTACGGCAGTAGCACAATTTGTAATTTAAATTATCGAAAGTTCTGGTGACCTCCATAAACCCACGGCATCTACGGCTGGGGGGTGTATATCTGTCTACCGGTTACGGTAGTCTGCAATACGGTAACACACTGAGATCGCCCAGTGACATGAAAACTAGGAAGGAAAATAATCAAAGTTATTTCTGAGTGTCTGGTTACCGGTGTCTTCGCAACTGTAAAAGCGTTATGTGGCAATAATTCTAAGCATGGAACTCTAAGATGCTTCTGTGTATTTGACGGAGTAGTTGGAAGTTTCTTCTTGCAAATAAAGTAGTCGGTGGCAGCACGGTTATCTGCTGCCTTTTTCTTTGCGTGAAAGTCTTTCAACAGTTTCCGACATTTATTACACACACACCTTCCAGTTTCGTTGTCCTCAAACAGTACTCTAAAATACAAAGAACAAAATAAACACTTGATGCCGACCAACAAAACAAACTGTTCATTAATTATGGCATCACGGCTCATTGTTTTGGGCCAAAGCTGACGACTCAGTCGCTTATCTGTCCTATTTTACCAACACCCAAGGTCACACAGACCGTATGCATCGCGGGTTAACGCGTGATCCAACAAGCCCGGCCGCGCCCACACACACATTTGCTGCTGACCTATCTTCCCTTATCTGTCAACACAAAACAATCCTAAATACACACATAGCACGCGCACATTCACAGCGCAATCCACGCGCGCTTCAGCCGACAGGCATGCGATTCCGCATGGGCGTTGGCAAGCCATGGTGCGATACAACACAGCTTCCAACGCCGCGCTTCGGAAGGTGGTCACTACAACAACAACCCAACTGTATCAACGTGATTTGGCCTTCTCAACACTCCCGACACACCCACATTGTGTACATCCAGATATTATCAGTAGCTTCATCATCCTGAACATTATGTTATGCTGTATGTGAGAACCCCATGCTTGTCCGTTTCCTACCGTTTCTACGAGTATGCACAAGTCAAACTATAAATGTCACTCTTCAGCCTTGTAATCTTTTATTTTAATAAGTAGTATTTATTAGGTCTGTTATTTTTATATAACCCCACGGTCCCTACTCATACGTATGCATCATTGATGAGGACTCCGATGCAAAATGGTCATTTCGATCAACTAACGAACGAAGTACTTATGAAATGCGCTTTGGGAAATCTCAGATGCATTTATATTATCTATGTTTCTACGACCGCAAATAACGCTTGAATTGCGAAAATCTTTACTACCAGCTGCAAGATATGTGAACACACTCAACAATAGAAGTGAATTCAATTTTGCCCTGCTGAAATGACTTAGAATCTGCTGTCAGTGGTGTTGCGCTAGTTTTTTCATTGATACCCTTCGATATTCCTGATGCTGGAAACTAACATTAGTTCCAGCACGTGAGTCGTCCTTAGATATATGACGTTGTACATTATAACAATGTTGCTGATGTAACGCGCCTTTGCTCTACAAAACATTCTATACTGGCTTGGATGCTATACACGGATGCCTGCTATGTGGTTTCATCCAATACACTAGCTCAGAGTCAGGAAGAACACGACTGCGGAGAAACACACTGTAATGTCTACTTCAAGTTCGACAAATGAATAAGATGCATGTAAATATATAGCATGAATTAGCTGCTGAATATGGCCATTTACAAGTTGAACCAATGTCCGATTGCTTAGACTACTTCGCGATTAAGTGGCCAAGTAGGGTCACTTCCATAGTCGTTGCACTCTGATTTATTGGGCTAGCACAACACCCACACGCACCTTCACGCCTCATTCTGGCTGGTACAACATGAAAAACTTGCACGCCAGTGTTTTGTTGGTGAAATATTTCGTCAGCCGTCACCGATGACCTGATTAGGTTATTTCAATATCATCTCCTAAAAGTTAACATTACTAACTAGAAGTAGCTTGTATAATAAAGAGTGTATGGGACCGTTCCGTAAATCCTGATACTATGGAAGTGTCTTGAACACTGCAAAGGAATATCGTTATTATGAAATTATACTTTCGGAGGAAACATCGTTTGTTTCTTGTTGTTAACACACCTTGGTCTACGTAAACCTTATGTAGGTTTTCACTGAGACATCGACAAACAAACTGCAACCACTATGAACTAATTGGGTCACATTCGCAACTGACTATCAGAATTTAAATTGTGACAGGTTACACAACTGTTAGGTGTTCTGTATCTCGAGTATACTTAGTTTTTTTAAAGTATTTTGATGTTACATTTTTATAAAACCTAACTTGCTGACTCTTCTGATCAATGTCCATAAATATTCTCAATTTCATTGGTTGTACTTAGGCTAGTAGTATATTTTCCTGCGACAGCGTAAAACTTTTTCGCTTCAGTTACAATTATAAAAGCCAGAGCCCTTGTTTGGGTAAGTATATCAGTATGAGTTTATCCATTTTTCTATGTGGTACTGCGTGATTGCTACATTTTCAAAAGTCATCGGAATACAGTATGGCCTTATGGCAAATGTTGACAGTTACCAAATCCATGTTCGCCTTTGCTCATACCAGACAGTGAACAGTCTCTGCTTAGTACATTAGATCTGTGAAATTTTGATCTGCAACCTTACGTTGGCTATTCTGGCCTCATTCGCCGTGGTCTGTACATTCACTTTGTAAATGATTAGGCCGTGTCAGTGGCACTGCAAGTAAATGTACACCCTTCTGATTAGTTTCATTGTGATAATCATTTCCTGTTAGGCAGTTAACTTATTTTTGCCCCCCTTGAACTGCATAAACAAATTTCCTAGTTGTTTTAACGTGTAATTTCAGCTCTCCGAGATCATAGATTAACATTGGAATAGAGTAAAAACTGTCACACATAAAACATCGTAAGTAGTTCATTCATTTTTGCGTACACTCTTAACACAAAGGCAAGTCCTACAGAGGTGAAACCAATATCATCAGGACGATTTAATATTGTGTACTGAGATGCAGATATATATGTGTATAAAAATGTCAGTTTGAATGTTTGTGAGTACTCGGAGAGGTCGGATAGGTTTCCAAGTCATGGAGGTCCCACGGTTCATCCAGCCAGTTTGGATAATATCAGGCTCTGGTTTTCCCTGTGAGCATTCAAGTCGACTTAAGTAACTTGAAATTAGTGGACAACTATAGTAGAGTCAATAACCACTTCGGCGGCCACATTCATCATTATCTGCCGGATGTAATCTCTGTTTGTCCTAGTAATCAACCTCAGAGTCATCACTTCAGATAAACAGTTAACTCATCTCAAGCAAGAACTATCCTGTCCAGCCAACGCACATGCAGGTCAGCAAGTAGCCGTAATATCAGATCACCAATTCCTTGGATCTAGTCGCCATGATGGACGAAAGATTCACAGTCATCCGATCTATGCATCAGTTGTGAAGATGTGATGGAGAGGCTCAACTGTCATTGTTATCAGACCCTCAGATGAACGGTCCTAGTGTTGTGAGCCAAGAACATAGATGGCGCGAAGGTTGTTTACTCAGGAAACTAACACGGGTTAGGTGTTCACACAGGATAAGAAACAAAACACTCATTTGCATATAACAATCGTTTCAGAAGGTCCTGGCTGCCACAGACGCTAATGCTCAGCTACCTTGTGTAACTAAAACTATTTCATGGTATACTGCACTGTCGTGTTGGCGTGATGTTTCTTCCCGTGCTTTTCCTGCGGCTACTTTGATGGCGAACTCATGCTGTCGCCCCGCTACTGAACAGTGGTGGTGTGAATAGTATGTGTCATCCGTTGGGTCTCATCAAACTAGCTGCACCAATAAGTATCTAATTTACCACACACCTCTATCCAAAATGAACACAAATGACACACTGTTTGAACTCAACTTGTCTATGCTTGTGTACTCTTTCTCCTGCTGTTGTCAACTGAATATGTTTATCGGACAGTGGATTACAGTTGGTACGTGAAAGACGTTGATGAGTGGAGAGGATGTCGAGAAGACAGCATCACTTTTGTGGAGTAGTTATTTTCATTTCTTCATCAAATTTTCAGTCCAAACAATTTTATCAAATATGGTTGCATCTAGTCATCTTGGAATTGAATCTTAAATTTTATTTTGGTATCTTTGAATGACACATATTGGATTGTGTCTATTATTGACACGCTTCGTAATCGACATAGGCCAAGTGAACCAATTACAATAGTGGATTGAATTTGTAATAATTATAATCCTTTTCATTAAGTTGGCTATAGTTGGTATTCACGGTATAGTAGGAAGTAAGTGATGAATACGAAGTCTGTAGCTACCAAACTTTAAATTCACCAAGTGGAGGATCAATGTAGTTAGTGTGAAAACTTGCTTCCTTGTGAGAGGTAGTTCATATTATGGTTTCGAAGCTTAGGATCAATTCTACAGATGAATCCAGTTTCGATGAAATGATATCTAAACTGAAAATAATTCAGAACCGATTGCAGCTACCGCATACCCATAGACTTTCCAGTCGCCTCACTTCGAAACTCGAGTTTTGCTCTTGTTAGGGCTCGTCAGTAGTACATATTCTTGCCACAGCCGAGACTTGAACTCCGACCAAGTTTACCTTAGAAAGCTTGAGTCCAGTGGCTATTTTCTGAAGGATCCGACTGGAAAGTCTATGGAATTGCGACAGCTGCAATCAACTGTGGATGTTGTGCAAGTTATATAAAAACCAAAAACCCCTACTACTCATCATAAGTGATATCTGATCTCCTTCACCGCAACAGCAGCAGTACTTAACAGAACCAACATCACCTTATGAAAATAGTGTTGACAGAGTAACGGTGATCAAACGATATTCACCGTCGTCATGTCAAAGTGACTTGTTACTCTAAATCATTGGTATAAAATCGTATGCACAAAATTACCACCTCATTCGCATAGCAGTTTTTGAGTATATCTTTCAGCTATTCCCAAACTACACAATCTGACTCATTTATGTGGATTATATAATCCATTTCAAACCACCTCGCAAAAATTCCCACTGAAACGTGGAACGAAACCGTGACGAACAATTCATCGAAAAATTCATCGAACAATTCATCGTCAATGCAATTGTAAGGGCATGACGAAACGTTTCTCAAAACAGATCGAAGAACATCATCCAACTCAGCTCCGGACCGTTTCAACCAACTCCATTGACAGTGCAGCCGTCGCGCATTTAGCCCTTATCGATCACCGGCGTTCCGTGTTGTCTACACAGTTCAGGCCACTCATCCCAAACTGGTCAGACAACAGATGCTGGGAATTGCTGAATCGATCGCCGATTTTGGTTTAAGGAATAGATAGTCATGACAAAGGCTTCCAACATACAAGTATGATGGAGCTCGTCAGGTCAGAGAGATTATAGACAGTATAAAAACGAGTCGGACCAACGAGTTCACAGAATACTTCAATGCACCGTGTTCACAGGTTTACGAAACTTCTGTTATTTAGCAGCCCAGGACAGACAGTACGAAAGGCACCATCTGATCCTGTTGGACAGTACATAGATGGTTACACGTCCATCCATAGCAATTCATACACATACTTGAACCAGAGAAAAACAGTGGATCCGGTAAATGAAATCATTAACTGTCTAATCATGTTTGTCTAAACCCGTGAGACATGATAAACGGCATACCAATCAGTGCCCAGTTGTCCACTCTTTTGTACGATCACGTTTATTGCTTCAGTTGTTTGAAATTTTTTCAAGCCTGTTGTACTGTATAATTATGCGATTAGTACTCTGTTAATGTGAGTTGTTACGATCGCCTTCACAATAATCGTTTCGAAGGTAAATTGTCTTGGCAATCGTTAGTGATTGGAGACAAGTTTATACTTCACTTGATGTGAACATGCATCGTTGTCCAACTACTTATAAATTATATTTACCTGTCTTTTGCTGATATAACTTCCAGTTCCTCCGGTGTGAACAGGGCTTACAATGTGTGTTGTGTACTACAGATAGTCAGCAATGTTCAACGTTAGTGGATTCATAACACGAACTGCTTGAGAAATCCTACGAGTGGTAAATCCAACAGCGCATTTGGTGGATTCCGTTTGAGATTGTTGGCTGGGTAGGTAGTTGGAATCCAGCAAAAACCCAAATATTTTGCAATTGGATCTGTTCTAGATTAATGAATCTTGCCAACTGCTTATTCGTAATGCAATTATGTGATAAACAGAATGACGCAAAACGACAGTGTACATGATAACGAATATTGTCCTGGTCAACATCCTGTGAGACTGACGTAGTACTATTGGTATATATGATGATGACAAACATTTGATTTGGTAAAAGGCGACGGATGGGTTATCGGTAGTTTCTTCCAGAATAAGGAAAACAGGCGAATGATGACAAAGGTTTGCTCTAATCAGTGAAAGTACTGATTGAAACATACACTTTTTTTCAATGATAAGTAATCTTTTATATGGATCATTCAGAAACTACCAAATGGAGATGGAAAATATACGGAGCATTACCAGTTCATAAAGTAGCTGCATAAACCAGAAATAATGAGGTTTCTTGAAGTTCTATTCAAATTTTTCACTGATGATTTGCTTTTTATCGCAGTATCTTCTAAAATATAACCAGCTAACTGTTATAATATTGCGAAGTTGTGTGTGGAAACCTAATAGAATAAGAGTGCCAATTTTCAGGTGCTCAGTTCGTTTGAGTAGTGTTACAAAAAGATATATACTCTATTAAAAGAAAGTTATCGTCTAGATTATTTTTTGAAATTCAAAGAAAGTAGGAGAAAAAAAATTGAGTAGCAATGTAAACTGAACTCGTAAATTATAGGAATTGTCTTTTTTCGTAGTTCTCTTGGACTGGGAGATGGATTTTTGTCAACTACAGATCATGCCATTTTCAGAAACCTGAAACGCAACAGCGTAAATTTAGTAGCCTAGAAATACAAGGAGATAGTTAACTATGTAGTAGAACTCTTAATCGTGATAGCTTGAGTACCCACTAACAAATAACGATATCTCGATGATAGTCAATGAAAAGGTTAAGTTAATGGTTTGGATCTTCACTGTTGGGATTGACGTACAAACCTAATGCACTGACTCTCGTCTGGACCGTGTCCTGCTCTGTTCACTTGTTTCAAAAGTGAACACCACCCACACTTGATCGCAGCCTTCGCATTCAGATAAGTCTTTCGACTAGCCCAATTCGAAAGGAAGCACTAGACTCCCTTTCGAAGTGGGCTAGCAGAAAGGCTTTTCTGAATACCAAGGCTGCGATCAGATGTGGGTGGTGTTCAATTTTGAAATAACCTAAATCCCCGAACCTTCACTACTGATTCAAACCATGCTCAGTTGGTTCAATGAAGACAGTAACTTCAACCTCACTGAGAAGTCCTGATCACGGGGTTATCGATTGGATAGAACAGAGTGATTCTGTTCATTCTCCTTTCGAAATGATCGGGCAAGCTGAACACTATTCATACAAGGTTGTGGTTGAGCGTTTGGATTTGATTATTTGGTCATGCTTATTGTGAGGTTGCTGGCGTTGTGGTTAACACGCTAGTTTCACAAGCACAAATGTCAGAGTGCAAATTCTGATCCGGACGGATGTACTACTGATGAGCTCTAATAACAGCGAAACACGAGTCTAGTACTTCCTTTCGAAGTGGGCTAGCCATAAGGTCTGTCTGAATGCGAAGGCTGCGATCAAGTGTGGGTGGTGTTCAATTTTGAAATAACCTAAATCCCCGAACCTTCACTTCTACTCAGTTGTGTTGTCCTCCCTATTCCGATCCGGGTACAACCGCGTCACGCGTGCCTATGTATTCACCGCACTGAATCGCATCCAGTTGGAGCGTTCCTATTGGCTGCGTGCGTAGAAGGTGACCGCGTTCGTGCGTACGTGCTGTCGGCTGTGGAAGTGAGGTTTCGGGCCGGTGAATATGTGAACGCGCATGCGTAGGTTTGGGTAGTGAGCATCGCTGAGACGGACGGCTTGGTACATGATGGGCCGCGGGAGAGGGCGAAATGACGGCTACAAGAATCTGGTAGTGGAACTCCCAAAATTTACCAGAGCATATTCGTGTGGTAAACTGAGGCAATTTATTTAAAATGGATCATAAAGATTTCGGCAGGGAGGAGAGTAAAATCTTCGTTTCTCAACCGGTAGTTCGAGTCGGATTGAAGCTTAAGTGAAATGTCTGGAGTGTAAGAACGATAGTGTATACGATCGAACATTCACAGACTTTAACTATTAAACAATACACATTCCTCACGGGGTGTGTGTGAGAGGAAACAAACTGACATTAATGAAAGGACGTTGAACATTTTCGATAGCAATTCTATTCTATCTGTTTTGGCGAAAAAAGTTCAACAGTATTTAACCGAAGGTAGAATACATACCTTGTATAAAACAAGTCTTGGTCTCCGTAGTATGAAACTTTCAAGAATCATATCGATAAGTCTTTTCGATTTGACAACATGGTATTACAATGATTCTCATGAGGTAGAAAACTCGCAGGTCATGGACAGTATGACATGCATCAGTGGATGTGCCATTCAACACCAATGAGCCCGATAAAGTTATGCAACAAAGAGATGACACTACGCTTTTCAAAAGTGAACTCCATTTATCAGTCACTGCACCAAGGTTTGAGCGTATTAAGGTAATTCAGAGTATTGGATGTAGCAGTAGAGTTACAATATTGTTTAGGAGTAAATATTTACCTTCCACAAACGCAAACGGTTTGTCAACATTTTTGTCAAAAACGTCGTTTGTTTACGTGAAGAAGAAGAAGACGAGTCCTAGACCATTGTCTTGCGTACCGCCACTGGTAACTGTCCTGGGTTTTGAGATATGATGATCCATCTTGACAACCTGGGATCAATCGCCACGATTGGATGAGAATCATGACAGCAGTGGATCATGTATACAAGAAGATCCACTTTTAACTTAAACGTCACTCACAATTGATTGTAGTCATCACGTTCATTTAGACTTTCCAGTTAACCCTTTTCGAACAATTTACTCTACAATTAGTCGCGTGGAACATTCCCGAATGTCTTTTATACGTCCACCTATAACATAACTGCAGTTTTATCATTGTCGATGAACTGCTGTTGAGAATCACATGTGAGGCATTCAGAAAACAAGAGCCTAGCTTTAGCATTCTGTATAATTTTTCCGGAAGCTCTAGAAACAACTATAGTCTATAGTTATTGAGATCCTGCGTGGGACCTTGCTCATGTCGTGACAGTATCACAGCCTAATTCCATCCAGCGCATAAAGTATTTAATTTCATGGACAAGGCCAACATATTCTCCAAAAGCGTACGTATATTATTTCCACTAAGTTTGATGGAAGAAGGGTGTGCCGTTTGGTGAAAGCGTGAGCAAAAGTTTCAAGGAGAAAGTAAACAAACGAATTTTACTCAGGCGCACAGTGGTTTAATTAACAATGCAATAAGCATACAAAGCGATGCATTTGCTGCGAACTTATACGGAAAACCTATGTGGGAGCTTCACAGACGTCAACTAAGTGATCATTAAGGATTCTTCATGGTCCGATCACAAAAGAGTTTGAAGTGTTGTTAGGGGTTTTGCGTGCAATCTGTTTCATCAAGTTTCCTATGATGTCTGGTTTCAAAAGTGCTGTTCTTCCTCTTTTACAAGTTCAATAGTCTGACGTGGGGTAAGTCAGTAATACGTTTGTTTTCAGGAATAGGAGGTAAAATCCGTTGTTATGTGAAACAGAAAACATTTTAAAGTTTGCCCGTGATTTTTATAGGACTAGTCTCATTTGACCAACGAGGTGTAGCATGTGCAATGTGGCATGCATCTGAACGCATGCGCTGATGGTATGACAATATTCAAGAGCCATAGCTACAGAATCTTTATCGCGAGAGAATTTATCACAGTTTTTTACCAAGTAGAACGATGAATAGCTGACAGTCAACATCCTGAAACAGTTTATAAAACATGACAGTACTTATAAAACTTAACGGACGTTTAAAAAACTACAGCCACTTTTGTGATTACTGCCAGAAAGACTATTGACAACATGTTTGGAGAAAACGAATGTCTGAACTGAAAATAAGATATAAGATACTATCAAACCTGGTCAACGAGAAAGCCTGTTGGGTGTGTCCATAAAGATAAGGACGAGAAAGAAGTTCATGGTGTCTAGTGGAGATAGTAAAAGAGATTTAAGATACATCGGGGATACATAGCTTCTGAGATGTGTGGTGACATACTTCAATGCCTGTGTTCAGGTCATGGCGACTGTAGTTAGGTGGAAGGTCAATATAACCAATAAGAAGTGGTAGCTGATTGGCGGAACACGCAACCCATATGAGATCCTTCGGGCTATTTAATGAAATGTCTATAGGCAGTGAGGCGCATTATTGAAGCTTATCTAAGACTAAATATCTCCCTCACACCGATAACTACGATTATATTGAGGCGATTGATAACCAGCAGGGTAGAGGTACGAATTGGAGGGTATAGTCAGCGCATCCCGATTTACCTTTACTATGGCAAAAAACCGTTCAATGAAGCAAGATGATTTACGTGAAATTCGTACGTTCTTGTGCCACTCGCCTCCTTGCGAGTATGAACAAGAAATCGGGTTTAAAACGCAGGGGGTTCTCATCTAAACATCCTGTGCACTTCTGTCCGAGTTTATCTATTCTTCTGAGTTTTTTGTTACATAGGTTTGACTGTCATTTCTTGTCCGTAGGGTTATTTTCTGTGATCCACCCGCATGTTCGACAACCGCGTCGAGGTATTCCACTGAATGTCAGAATTATCAAGACCTGGTCATCCATCATAATAAGGACCACATTTGGTTAGGGTTGTGCAACAAATCGATAGAGGAGATTTAAGTTGCCAATTATGGCATGCTCATTGTTAGTGTTGTCATTCAATCGATATGACGTAGGTAGCAATCGTAGAACACTACGATTAGTAGTAGTGGTAGAAATAATGCTACTCCTATTAAGCAGTCATACTTATCACAAATATTGGTTTCAAAGACCACTACGAAGACAAAACTGTCATTTTGGAACAAGCCCTTCTTTTTTTATTTGGTTATAGAAGTGGAAAATCCCAATTTCAGTTAATATGTCAAACTTGTTGGGTATATTAGTAATGAAAAAATGTGTAATTGCTTGAAGCATCACTTTAGCGAAAATAACACATTCATCGAAAAGATTTTTACAAAAACATGCTATTGAAGACGGGTTTATTTTCCTACTGTTTGACAGTTCATTTGTCAGAACTTCTGATGTTGACTCTCTGATTAACCATCTAAGAGGACATTTAAACTTGCGCGGTTATAGAAACTTAGCACTATATCTTGTCTGACTTATACTTCAACATGAATATTTGAATTTTTGACAGTGAAATGTGTATTATTGTTGTGCAATGTGCAGTTTTGCTTTTGAGCAGAACACTGAGAAACTGAAAAGAGTTATCAACTCCGGGAAGTCCTGGGATTGAAAACGATGATCAGAAATGTGTACGTGCACTGTTCAGGGTGTGTCACTAAAGAGATTGGCGATGCATGACTGAAAGAGATGTGGATACTCGTCAGTCGTGCAAAATAGTGATTGAATTCATGGTTGTGAATTTCTACACACGTTGTAATGGATATCTGCCAATAAATAAAGTCTCAGGTCAACCGTCTTTTCGGGCCACAGTGCCACAGTTTATCTAAAAAAACATTTACGCATTTTCTTTTTTCTCGCAGCATTTTAGCTAAAACCTAGTAGACAATGTTGGGTGACTTTAAAGGACCATATGGAAATTTTTCTATTATGTGCTCTATTTCTTGTTTATCTTTTTTGAAGAGGAAAATATGTTTTTATTTAGTGACGTGTGTAATTTTTACATCGTGTTTCGTTTCTTTATGTGAATTATACATTATATTGTTACCTTCATTACGAGTTCACACATTACCTTTGTTTGCTTATATCTTATTGCAGTGAAGTTTAGCGATCATAACATACTGCTCATACCACGGCTATTCAGTAGTAGGACCGGAGCATATATTTTGACATCGTACAAGCCGCAGGGAAAATGCTGGAGGGAAAATCAGAGTGCAGCATCGCCCATAATGGTCCCTGCTACTTAATGGAACTGAGCACTGACGTCTGTGGCAAACGAGACTGTCTGGGTCCGAATACTGCATGCAAATGAGTGGTTTTGTTTCAGGTCTTGTTTAAATGCTTAACCCATGTGTTGGTTTGTCGAATAAACAACCCTTGTGCCATCCGCGTTCTTGGATCACAACACTATAATTAACTCAACCAGACCATGCGCAAAAAGCGATACGAACGTTAGGATTCTAAGAACGGTTGGTTAATACTTCACCAGCTTCTGAAATCCGTATTGCACTTTAAACCGTTCAATCAGTCTGACGTTGAAACTTACTGTCATCTTCTTGCATTAGTTTAGTCGTAACAAAGCTCAATGTAAATAACGTTGAATCCGAGGGCTGTTGTTCAAGGTTTCATCAACTACAGACCTCACTGTCAGCTGTCAGTATGTGTATTGTTCACTCTGTCCCTACTGAACTTTCAGACCATTGTTGTATCCCTATTCGGGCACAATCTGCATCAAACTAGACAGGCAATAACACCGATCGAGAGAACACGTGACTCAATAGAAGTACAGACCAAATTGTCCAATTTACAATCGGTAGCCTCATTATTAAGCGCGTGGACGAATGAGCCGTTGGTCGATGAAGGCATGACCAATCAGAACGCAGCTTGAGTCCTTGCGCGAGCGTGGGCACACGTGTTGCCTTGACGCGAATACAACAGGCATGCATTATCAACCCACTATGGTCTGATGGTAGTGTTTGCATAACTTAAGATAACTACGGCATCAGTCAAACGCACATACATTAGTTACCTGTTCTTTCGGTCGATGCTGTGGTCAATACTTCACTGTGAGCGAGCATCGTTTTATAAGTTTCACTTCCGGACAACGTTCAATTTCACCACCACCGATTGTTTTAGCCATAAAGTGTCAAGCGTTGTTATCGCATCTCGGCTGGGTTTAGCTAATACTACCGCTGTGTACAATCGAACACATTGACTGCAGTTGATCTTGCCTATTTAAACAAATATCTAATCATACTGATGGATAATCAACTAAGTGGAGTCTGTCCTTGATACGCATTGGAACGGGACTGTGTGAATCGGAGGTGTGTTACCAGAAAGTTCATTTAGTCCCTTGGTTACATGACATGTTTAAACATTAAGCCTATAACTGTGTAGGCTTTCGTGAACTCCTAGCCGATCCTATAATAGACGGTCCAACCACAGATTCATTAAACTTCTCGGTTACGCGTGCGACGGGAACACTAACAGATTTTGGGAAACGCACAATAATGCAGCGAGGTATGTCACGTGATGTACCAAGTTCTCCTTTGTAATAAAGTACGACGGTCCGCCAACAAATTTCGTTTGCCACCCAGTCGATTGTAATCGGAACGAAACGGGCCGACTAGAAAGTCTATGGAAATGCGACAGCTGCGATCAGTTGTAGGTAATGTTTAATCTATATGAAAACCAAAAAATCCCATACTACTCATCAGTAAGAATTAATTGCTAAATAAAGTTCACAAGGTTCTTTGTACTCCATAGCGTCTCTTCAAAACGAAGACATGAATGATGTTTGCCGCACCCGGCCATCGGCCTGATGTGAATGATAACCCAGAGTTGATAGTGGATTACCCAGTTCAATTCTGTGTAGGTCCTCCATTCATCCAAAATAATGGTGGTTGAAAATGAAACACAACTTGTTGTGGAGTACAGTTTATTGCTACAATCAGTCCTTGGCGCTGTTATCCAGTGAAGCGTTTTGGAGCCGCTGTACATAAAGGACTTATGTTGTATTGTGAAGATGTGAGTTCGGGGGGTTAGATTTTTTCAAACCTTATTCCTGCGATATAGTCAGAAATTATACAGTAATTTTGTTCGCTGATGATTTTGAATCTGTTTACAAGTTTACACCCGCACACCTCTGGTTTTGTACTTAGAGTATACAAACTGATCTCTCAGTACTAGAGTCACGGTGTAAGACATGACTGTCGACAATGTCAGACAACATATCTTATGTTATCACAGGTTGTTGTCACATTCTTTGTGGTTCCGTATCGCTGGACGGTCAAAAAATAGACGCAGCCATTTAGGTTCGTGATCTCGGCATACACTATTCCAATCCATATAATTTTTTCCAAACAGGTATGTTTCTAAGTAGCTATAACCAGACAAAAGTTAACTTATATCAAGCAGAAGTTTAATCTTTCTGTAGCACGCTTAGACCTGTAAGACCTGTATATTCGACCATTGTCGGAATATTGTACGTTTATCTACAGCTATATTCGCTATTCTGACAGACCGAATTAGGAGAAATCACAGCAATCTTCTGTCGAAAGTCTGGTAAGCTTTCATCCATCTCTTAAATGCAGTAAGCTTTACGCGCAGTTAGGTGTTGGTTCTCTTTGACGGTGAAGAAGCAAATAAAACTCTACGCTTCCGTGCAGTATGATTTGTTGTGATGTATATACCGCAAGTCTCACCATAGGCTTCAAATTTGGTACTCAGTATAGTCTCGGAAATAAGGCCTTCTGTCTACCAGCTCTCAAGTATTTTGGAAAACTACGTCTGAAATGTTTCTTTGTGAAACTTTCTAATTGAAACAGACTTCCATTTGTTGCTAGACCAACTACGAATGTTCACTGCTTTAAAGTTGATCGGGATAGTTTTCGAACATCACAAAACGTAATGCTCATCCTCAAACTCTCACTGTCATCTGATGCCCTATTTTAAAGCGATCTTCAATCCCTTTGAATCACACTTCATTAGTCAGTAGTGCTGAGCTATACTGTTGCGAAAAGGCGTCCAATAAAACAATATTTTTATTATAAAACTCGCTGGGTGCTATGCTACGAGCGCTCTCGCGTTTATGAATCAGAATTCTAGTCCACAACACCCCCGGTTTCCGCTCACACGCCGTGTGCACTTCGGCTCAGCAGGCCAATGATTTTTGTGATTTGAACTTGCACACAAGTCCTAGTCGAGGGGTGATCGATTGGAGTTAACAGACAGTAATTGTGTCTCCTCGGCTCGAGGCGATCGGGCAACCTGATCATTACTCACAAGCCAAAGTGGTTGAGTGTCAAAACATGATAAGTCGGTCGAGCTTAATGTGTGGTCAGTGCGCAATGGCAAACACGGTTGCCTCATGAACAGCGTGTCCATAGTTCTAGTCCCGGCAGTGGCGTGGATATGCACTACTGACAAGCTCTAATGAGAGCGAAGCTCGAGTCTAGTGCTTCTGCTGTTCGAAAGGGGCCGACTGGATGGTCTATGGGAATGCGACAGCTGCGATCAATTGCAGGTGGTGTTCAACTTGAAATATAAAATATTCGCCGAAATACTAGTTACTATCAAGCATTCATATTCCACGTTCTAAAGTCAATCACATTAACTGTTTAATTTTTTTTAAATGACAAAACATCTTTTTCCACAAACTTGGCACGTAGTCATGCAGTTTTATACGTTGCCTCAATTCCTTTCCCTCATCAATCTGTGATCGCGATGCACGAGTTTATTCTATCCTTAATACTGTAGTCAGTCGCAAAATCATACAAAATTCTGTGACTGACTTTTCAGAATGGAACACTGAAAATAATTCACCTCACTTACTATACATTTTGTACGTATTCTTGAAGTAACATGTGCAGTGTCCTCGACATTTTCTTTTTGCGTGCCTAACTCATCGGTAAAAAATTGTTTATCTTCATTCCGCTATATTGCGCAACCACATTTAACAATCGGTTGTATTTGCTGTGATCAATATAGGCATCATATATATCTGGTGGTTTCTCCTTACAGAAACATGTCTGTTTCAAAGCTCATGCGTACACTAAATTGTCTATAACGTGTGGCTGGTTAAGACAGGAACGTTCTGCTTGTAGATTGCTTCGGCCGAACTGGTTCCTGATCAAGACTTTTCAACTCTAGAAAAACGAGTTATTCGTTGAATGTTCATAATACATCACTGCCGGACTCACGCCCGTGAATTCCAGACAATAATCGCACTCAATTACCCGAGAACAATAACGTTATAAAAATTTGCTAGCGAAAACTATCATCATCTAACTCAAAATGGTTGCACCTGACGAGCTGAATGGCATTTGTAAACCCACGAGTTACTCCTTTCTAAATGGACAAAAAGCGAATGTGTACTTTTTGTCAGTTATTTTCATAAGTATTAATAGGATGATTTTGGAAGCCAAAATTACCCTCGATTGACCCTGTCACGCCCTTTCCAATGATCTAATTTAACCAAATCGCCACAACCCGAGCCTAAATGTATTAAGCCTCCTGACCGCTTCCTTCAGCTATTGAATCTCACTCACCTGCCAACACACCCGTTCCTATGCGTCAGTCGTGTTCTTGCCACCCTTAAGAACACGACCTTCCTACCGACCGTCATGCAACTGTCACCACCTAAACGCATATTTTCGAAAGGGGCCGACAGGAAAGTCTATGGGAATGCGACAGCTACGATCAGTTGTGAGTGATGTTCAACTTGAAAATAATCAAATCCTCGACTACTTATCAGTAGCGAACTAATCAGTCTGCCCGAAGGTTGACCATTTAGACACACTTCAGACCAATCCGATCGCATTTCGTCGGTTTGTCCTCGCCTGTCGCTCGCACGTGCCTGAATTTGTCGTGCATTTTGGACCCTTGACATCCTATTGCGGCCAATCATTACACCTTATCACGCTAACGTGAGCAAATTGGGGTTTGTTTCTACACCTGTTCATATTGTTTATACTAATATTATCGCGTTTCCAGTGACCTGATTTGGTGCTGATATTTGGCACCGTTGTTTATACATCCGTCGCTCAACGTTTGTCGGAAGAACGTACAGTATTCATGTATATCAAATTAACTACCTATACTGAAGTATATCCTGTTTAGCCACATGAGAAATTACCATCATTGTGGGATCCGAATGCGGGTGGAAAATCAGGTGATCGGAAGATACTTATAGAAAATTTAATGAACACGTGGACGTTGTGTTCACTGCAGGCTCAGTGATGTGAGGACCGTTCTATATAGAAAAGTTTACTATTGGAGCGTGTTCACAATCTGTTTACAGGGTGGTCTGAAGTTGTTAGAGTGACGGTATGTGACATTGTTTGGTATACAATCCATACAGATAGGGTGAATTCTTGCAGGAAGATGTGATTCAGTTTGATCACTTTTCTTCATATACTCACAATTGGTGATTGTATTCTCGGATCGTTGTCACCTTATTGAAACCACACTAATAGAGCTGTTTAACTACCCTCCAAGGTGTTGCAATTGATGTGGCGTTTGAATGACTCAGCGACTGATACGAGGGTGCGAGGCCGATAGCTCAAGTCATCCGGGTCGGTACGTACTATTCTTTTGGTACCACACGGGCGACAGCTTTCTTGAAATGCAACCATAGTAAAGGCAATATGGCACAGCTTTCTGTAGATACAGTGTCAATGTAGGAGCAACACATATGAGGAAAAGTAAGGTCTTATCATTCACCTACTACTTTTAGCAAGCATATGAACGTTTAACAAGGCCTTAAGTTGCATCCTAGAACAAGCATTAGCGACATATGACGAAAGGATATTCTAATGGGCGACCACCCTCTGACAGAAAAAAGTCTGTTTGACAAGTGTTTGAGGTCTCCCCACAAATAACATTTGATTGTAACCTCTTAGGACATTTGGATCTCCCAGAACAAGGAGTTTCCTTGTTAACCTTTCAGCAAGAAGAGAAAAGTAAGAATCAGGTCTCCCCGGAGTCTTCAGTATTCCAGAGGGTAAAGATCAAGGATTTCAAGCCGAGACCCGTACGAAACGTTCCAAAGACTATCAGGATTCTGGTCGCAGCTCGCTGTACCCGCTCAAGCGTTCGAACGGATCCTTTTTTGGCTACTTTTTCTTGATGGGGGAAGACGGACAAATTGAACGAAAGCCATATGCCCAGATCTTTTTCGAGACCCACCTTGGCAACACGCACTTCTGTTTGTGCATAGTGTGTTACGAAGACATTGCCAGAATAATCACCAAGAAACATGTGTACACACTTGTCGCCGTTGATGAGGTGATGCCACGTGGCATCTGTCAATGAAGTATTCCACTGATTATTGCTTAACTACATCGAGGTCAGCTTGTAAAGTGTTGGGATCATAGGGATTCCAGATTTTCATGTCACACACAGAGAAGAGAGTGACTAGAAATCTCCTCCGGCAAATCACTGATCTAAATTAAAAAAGGACTATGGACAGATCCTTGTGGTACACCTGCTAAGATATGTAAGAAAGAAGATAATTCAGAGCCAGCTTCACCACGAAGTTTTATCATTAAGAAACGAGACGATCCAGTGGTAAATATCGCCTCTAATACCGCATGCCTCGATTTTCTTTAGAAATGGCCCGTGTGATACTCGGTCGAACGCCTTAACAAAGTTGAAGAAAATGGTGTCTGATCTCTAACATCCGTTAATTTGTCCATGAAAAGCAGCATGCTTGTCACGCAGGACCTATTTGATAAGAAGTTATGTTGAGGTACAGAGATGACAGTATTGTCTAAAAGGTGCTTTAAGATTGATCGTTTAAGGAGACGCTCTAAGATTTGGAACGAAATACTCGTTTGGCTGATTAGTTGATAACTGACAGGAGAGCACCGATCGTCCAACTTATAGTTAGGGACAACGACATCCTCTTCCCATGCCTTGGGGAGGATGTCAGCTGAAAGAGCCGACATTTATAGGTCGTGGAATGGTTTGGCTGGTAAAGAAAACATTTCCTTCAGTATACGTGAATAAATCTGGTCCGGGCCTATTGAACCAAAAGGACTAGGCTTAGAGGGCAATTCCTGGACGTCATGCTCTGGGAATTCTCCGCCTAAATGAGGCTGCCTAAATACCCGTGGAGGTAGACACTGAGAAGTAGGTGATGAGTCAGAGCTGTAAACGGTGGCATACGGATCCTTGAATAAGTCATTTACGACGTTGGTTTCGGAAGCAATTTAACCGTTCGATTGCAACAAGGATGGAGCTGGGGGTGGTCTTTTGCGACGAGGTCACATGTATTTGAAGAGAAAGTTTTGTTTGACCGCACTATTTTGAGCACTTCTGATTGACCTTGAAGGCGATAGCGACCGACTGAGTATTTTATGAAATGCTTCAGCGCCTTCGGATTTACGTGAATGTCTCTGTTTGGCATACAATTTCGCAGGACTGTCAAGAAGTCGGTGAATCCTTTCTGGAAGAGGAGAGTGAGAATAGCTCATTATCAACCTGCGTGAAACATACGACACGTCAGCCCTGTGTAACATACGTTTTATGCGTTGGTAGTTTGAGGCAACTGAATTGGCATCCACGTAGAGCTGGATGAGATGATTTCTTATACCACCAAAGTCGGGCTAGTTGAAATTGCAGACCAACTGCTTCTTTGCAGGTTGCTGTACCTAGTAGCAAAGGAAATCAAAGATTACGATCAAATGATTACTATGATCTAAGGGATCCTCAGTCCTAACCAGATCAAAGTAATGACTTCCGTCGGTGGTTGAGAGATTTGCCCCGAACGGTACCTCGTCGCAGATTTCACGTGTTGTGTCCAGACATTCTGTTGCACAACCAATGTCAGAGTTGAATCAAACCTACCTTCTGGAACTTGTTGAAGGTGTTGTGCCCATGCACCTATGACAAACAAACGAGAGGAATGCTGGTTGGGAATAGATTCGTTCAAATGAAACGGAAGAGCCGCATCTTCCAAAGGTGAACTCGATGTTGAGCGGTAGATAACTCCCAGTAATAACGAATCGTGGTTACGGAACTTTATTTTTGACCATACAACATCGCAATTTGGGGGAGGGAATATTGCCGCGGCGTATTAGAGAAGGAGGTAACTTGAGACTAATGTAGATAGCGACCTCTCCCATGCGTCCTCTGTTGCAATCATCACGGTAAACTGAATAGCTAGGGGTACAGATTTCATTATTACTGATCTCTTGTATCAGTCATGTTTCCGTGAGAGCTATATTGTGAGGATACTTGCCGTGTATCATCTATCTTAGTTGTGGGCGTTTGTTCACCAGACTAAGACAATTGGTATAGATGCATCTTATGGCCATCTCATCATAAGGTGACTCCTGAAGGGAAACATAAGAGGATTGAAGAATGGAGCCATGCTCCCGGTCGAAATTGGGAGATGAGTTTGTGGTAATGGGTGGATTTTGTCAGGCGCCTTGTAACAACTCTCGTTTTGAAGTGTTTCCGAATGGTCGCGACTCAATTCCTGCCTCTGCGCCACAATAACAGCCTCCGCGTAAGTACGGCGGAGTTGATAAAATGAGTGTGACTGAATCTTTGCATGGCATGTTCGAGTGCCAAGCCTGATGTTTTTCCACATAATCACTTTCCGTGATTGCGGTCAGTTTTACTGACGTTAAGTTTTCCAGTCGCACTTTCACTAATCAGGAGTATCGTGTGTGTGCATGCCGCTTAATAATATGGTATTAAATGTATGTGTTTCTAGTCGTACTTCTAATGTCTGCGAAAGAATGCTTATCGATTCCCTGCGAGTTTAAATATCACATTGATCTTTTTGCCTCGCTCAGAATGGTGCGTTATGGAGTTGACGTTCACCATTCGTTTGCATTGCAGATGCTGCTCAATGTGACGCCTGCCACTGACACAAAGATCAATCCCATCGGGAAGGCGTTCATGATTCTTCCACAAATGCAAAGCTATCAAATTGTTTCTCGTAAATAATGTATAATAGACTATCTCGTTGTGATCGTTTTGATATATTGAGGTTGATCGTACTCAGAATTGAGAAACGGTGATTTCGTGGTATGCGTGGGTTCGGTGACTGTGTTAATGCAACTTTGACTGCTAGTTGCGCGAGAACTTCAACGTGAGATCTAGAGTTGAATGCTAAGTCCCAACATTAGGGTTTCCAAATTTTCGCACGTCTAGTAAGGAATAACGGTTGGTGACATATGGTGACATTAAGGCCGTATGAAAAATCCCCGTTAAAAATTTTCTTTGATGGGGACCACGTCCGCGTTTGGGTGCACTTCCACACCTGGTCCCTATCCCTATCCGATCTCCACGAATTCGGGCGTTTTTATTAGGACCAAGTAGGGACGCGTTGCTATGGCAATTTTACATGAGAAGCCGGTCTGTATTTATAGATGATAATTGACATTGTGGATACTTGAGCACACGAAAAAATATTTGAATTTCACGCCAATCTATACCTCAGCAATGGCTTGATATGTCGGAATCCTGACAAGGGAATCGTGTTGTTTGGGTCAGATTTATCTTAACTGCCTAACCACTGCCACATCAATACTCTACAGAGGCACTAGGTTATGGCTGTTCCGGCAGTCATAAATTTTTCGGTTGTGTCTGATTTCAATTTACATGTGTCATCCAGTTTAGCCGTCACGACTGAACGCATACCGCAGTGAGCTGCTTTCCAGTAGATGACTATCCAAGTACTTCTGCTTTTTATTAGCTATCAATTACACATAGACGTTGACAGCAATGTTTGGTGGCTTTTTACAAGGACATATGCATGTGTAATAGGATGATGTATCCATGTTGGCAGCTTTCAATAAAACATTTTTAGGAGACGGAGAGCTTTGTACCTTAAATACAAAAACATTTTTAGCATCACAATTCTTGCTAAATGACAATTGTGGTTGCAATCGTATCAAACAACGAGCAGATATGTCACATAATTGAACGAACCTTGACACACACTGTTATCAGGAGAGCTTCTAAATGGGTCCCGTCGGGTAGATATTCTCTGGTCTGGGTGACAAACTCATCAGTAGACACATCTAGAAGCTTCGGACGACCAGGGTCACAATACTAGCGGATCGCAAATAGGCAGCTGACATACAGCCGAACAGTGTGACCAAGAATAGGCCACGCTTCAATGCATGGATAATCAAAAGAGAGCCTACTGGCTTTGATTTGCAGAGTCGAGCGGTCACTGTGTACATGATTGTTGTGGGAATCCAGAGCACATCGGTTTAGAGGCGTCAGCTTGGAGCGTGTTCATAGTGTTAAGTGTAATTATCGGATCTAGTGACAACCCACTAACTACTGTCTCAACTAATACGCTAAACAGCTTCAGATCAGCAGCAATGACGCACTTGTAAGGTCTGGAAATCGTTTGAAACAGTTCTTTCCCTTGCTGAACTTGAATGAGACAATAAGAAGACAGCTTAAGTTTGGGTGAGCTTGGTTCAACTTCGAGAATAACGCATTTGAGTCATCTGAGCGTTCAAAAATGGCTAGAATATAATCTACTTAGCGTCTGCACAATATCGGCTTTGGCAGGCCTTCGTACATTGTGGATTCTACATTGAAAGCCCGACGAGAGAGACCGAGGCGAATGACCTACTTCCTTACCTGGACATCCTAGTCACTCGAAGATTAGATAGCAGGGTAAGAAGATCCGTCTGCAGGAATCTTACCTGAACAGGACACCATATGCATTTGGAAAGCTTCTGTCCGGTGCAGCATAAGAGAAGTCTAGTCAGGATGCTTTTTCACATAGCACGGAGGATTTGCACTGAAGACAACTTACAGCCTGAGTTAGGCTTACTGACAGACACTCTGCAGGTCAACCGGTACCTTCTGCGATTTATTCGAAAGTACAACAGAGCCGTCATCCCAACAGTAGAAGTGACGATGGTACCGAAGAGGACGGTGTATTTAGAACTTCCGTTTCTAGCGAACAGCTGGTCAACAATGACAAGGAAGCGTTTAACAGCTGCTGTATCTAGGACTTATAACGCTGCAAAACTGTGTGTAGTACAGCGAGCGAGAACCCTATTAGTCGCCCCGGTTACAAACAAACAGTGTGCGTCTGTCACATCTAACTGTTTACACAAATGCTCACATGGTTGTCGGCATCCGAAACGGATTGGCCTGTTACAGTGACCGAAGCCAAAGGACGCCTGCGCTTTAAACCATCACCCCAACTGGCTTGCGCTGCATCACTTGCGGTTCCACTCACACACCACATGTCCGGTGTAAACCCGAAGGAATAAGACCAGTAGGTGTGTGAGTGAGGCCTTTGTGTCCAGCTGACCAATGCTGGTTAACCAATTGAATGGCTAGTACGAAAAGGAAACCGTTATCTCTCGGAAAATAAAAAGAGAGAGAGACTGCAATGACAAGATCTTTACTAGGAAAAAAGATGTGTGAAATGCAATACATGAAGCATTTCAGTATACGAGTGTATGCTAGTGCATTCCGGAGAGGACAAAGTTGAAAAACAAAACTCAAATTTGAACTACGAAAAGATCAGATAGATGATTCATTATTCAGTACACCAGCAAAGCTCAAGAAAAGGGTAGACAGAAGATCACAGACACCCCAGTATCTGAAAAGAGGAGCGGATTAGTTGCCAAACGACCATGGGCTTGGTCGATGCAATCATTATCAAAAACAGAATGGATAGGCTGATATGACCTAACTGTGCCTAACGTACTCGTTGTCCCTTCACCGACGGTGCACTATGAGTATGTTGGTGACCAACTAATCCCAAACGGCCAGCGCATTCGTGGCCGCACACATCGCAACGCCATATAGTCATGTCACCACGACCTATGGCACCGATGGTTCCTTTGCGTACCGCGCGCTTTCGTTCTCGGCCGCGCAATAACTGCTCGTTGAACTCGCGGACGCCCGTCCGAATTGTATTCCTCCGGGCAGCTCGGTTCAACGCTAAGTCTTCCCAACATCTGAAATCAATTTTACAACGTGAAAGACTTACCTGCACAGCATCCTGGTATCTCAGCTTATGACCACCAAGAGTTTGCTTACTTGATCTCAGTTGTCCATCCTCGGATCCTGACCGAAGCGGCCCTTGGTTTGGCAGTGCCCCTTCATAGTCTGTTTAAACAGAC
>JTDE01002595.1:12851-56016 GCA_014338405.1 Paragonimus skrjabini miyazakii
CCACTCTGGCCCACTCCGATCCGACTCTGGCCAGAGTCGGACCGGCTCTGGATTTTGTTGCACGCCCACTCGGATCCGACTCCTTGCCAACTCGTGCCAGAGGCGGACCGACTCCGGGCCAGAGTCGGCGTGTTTACTGGGAACGTATACGGAACGTATACATTAATGTATACGTTCCGTGTGTCCAGACTTTTGAAAGATGAACTTCAGACTTGGTATATTATCGGTGTTGTTTTCAGCTTTTTAGTATCGCTAATAACCAAAAAAGGCAAGTATTCGTTTTATTTGAGCTACTCAGTTACTCATACCAAAATACTACAATTTTATAGATCCGTTCGTTCCACACGCGTTTCATTTAGCAATTTTGACACATTCAACACATTTGCCGCTATAAGATGTTGATTTTTGTTATTCGATCCTCTTTTTCTTGAGCTGTATCTTTTGAACGGGACTGACAACTAAACATTGGGTGAGGAAATAACCCCATCCGTATGGATCAAACTTCACACATTTGGAGCTTGTACTTCTTACTTGTGGTTTGAACCAGTAGATGCTCAGTAAATAACTCGACAAACTCGACTGCCAGTCATGATATATTCTTACATTCGGCTGTCGATTTCTACAAAACCGTGGAGGAAATATCTGACATCGGATTAAATCGTACGACTAGTTGGAGGAAGAGTGAGTAAATAGAGTGGTATCTTTAGCGAAGATAAGGTTGACTAGTTATCTACGGTTCCACAATCTTACAGATATGAGGATATCTTAATTGTTCCATTGAATGTAGCAGCTGCCAGAGGGCCGAAATCGGGCAAAGAGGTTTTCAAACAGACGTGCGTCAAGCGGCTCCTCTAGATAATTCGTAACCTTCGGCGTCTTTCTGTTGTATTGTTGTATACCAGGCAGCTTCGTTTTGAGTAGTATACTACTCACAAGCGACATCCGGGAAAAAAGGCAAACCCGAACGCCAGGAAAACGACGGACCAGGAGAGACTATCGGAATAGTGTGTATGCGCTATGGAAGAAGTGCCACCAGGGCGAATTATAAGGAACTGCTACCCAACGTATGTGAATGCACATCAGTCGTGCAAATGAGTGTACGCGTTTGTGGTCCCATGTTTAACAAGACCAGTACGGGAGTTTGTGCAGTAAGCGAACTTGTAGGCCAAGCGTCTTGTGCGGTCACAACAATATCATTAATTGTAAAATACAAGCTGGCTATTTACACTCTGAATGTCCGTCACACTTGCGGACCAACTCTGAGACAACGTGGAGACACTGGAGGATGGCATTCTTCTGAAGAAGAGGTCCCAACAACAGTCCTGTAAAATGAAACAACAAGAACCATCATGAGCCAAAGGTCTAACAAACTATGCACACGACATACACTAACGTAACCCAAAACGACGTCAGCAACACAGCAGCACGCTCTGTTAAGCGACGCAAATTCAACCTGTAGATGCTTGTTGGTTTCGATCGCACGTCACGCTAATACCGTGACTCAGCAAGGCCGTTGACGTAATGATTCAGTTATGCAAGTGTGCAACTATTACCCCATTTACTACTTAGCTACCAGGTACTGTTTTTCATGATCCGCTGTTTGAGCAAGCGGTTTCTATGTACGCTTAGTTTTACAGATTATCTTTATGCTCTTTTGAGCAGCCTGGCTAGTTACTTTCGTTCATATTCCCCGATTTTCCTGGAATTCCCAATCGTAAATCAGTGTATTTTTTATCTCACCGTAAGTACCGCTGGTATACTAGGAAGGGTGTTTCAAATCGTTCATTCTGGGTGCATTCAACCGCGTAAGAAAACCAGCAGACCAAACAGGAATAGCCAGAGTTGTGTCTGGCACACAATGGAAAAATTCGCCGCTTTACTTCCCCAAGCACGCCCATCGGCGGTTACATAATTAGTCACACCGCCATTGCATTGATCGTAAATCAGTATCCTGGAAATAATCGCCTTCAGTTGACACTTTCTCCAGAATCTACCGACAGAACACCGATATTGGAGTGTACTCGATATCCTCTAATTCTCGACATTTTTATTGATAAACTTTAAGGCGATGAAACTAAGCATGCAATTCTGCTCCTAGTTTGGTTCCAAGCAAACAGTGTCATCTGATTTCATTGCAAACTGATGCAGCAAACACCGCGTTCCAACAGCCTTCCTACGAAAGAGTTGATTATCGCCAAAAGCTAACTTCTACTATATACTTAGCCTGGAATTTTAAGTTGGCCTAACTGCACAGTGTCTTCCCCACTATCTATGGCCTCGAAGGAAACACCAGGTTATTGGAAGTCATTTGGTGCCTTCCAAATTTTGAAGTTATATGCTGGGATTACAGGCAACAGGAAAAGCTTTCAACGTGAAGCAACCAAACACGAGTGTACAAATGGCTATCAATCAACGGAAAAGGAGCTCATTAAATCATCGAGGTGCATATGAAGTTGAGAGTGTGTCGGACAATACTGAGAGGGAAAGTTTTAACAGATAAGCACGGGTTATTGTTAAAAATATCAGACATTTTATTTTCGGTTATGCCACAAAACTCATTTTGATTGAGAACCGGTTTTCTTTCATACCCAAGAAGAGGTAATTTGTACGGTCGAATTTTATCAATGGGTGATGGATAAATCCGTTTTCAATTTAATTGCTACAAGAAAATGCCTACATACCAACAACACACAATTTTAAATTGTTCGATGCGGAATTGTATATATTTACATAAAAGGAAAATAAATGAATAAATAGGTCGATTTGTATAATGATAATTGTATAGGTATATCCATATCCAAATGCAAATATCTGGTCGTGTGCACTTATGAGTAGATATGTATATTTATTACACGTGTATATATATTTCCATATTCATAGGTATATATTATGTTTAGACAGGTCTTTATGTATTTCAATACGCATCTGTCCACATGTATGGGCTGCAAGGCACGCAACCGTCTGAGTATCCCTGAATGTATCTTGAGGGCACGTGTCACTAAGATAAATGCGAACACTATTTTGCGAGACAAAGTAAAATGCGTTGGGACCGCCTTTCTACAGACAAAACAAACGTCTCAGTTCAGGTATATATTAATGTTTTATACGCTCTACATTAATGTATTCAAAGGTCCGTGTTATACCAAACATAAGACGATAAACGTACCAGACGAGCTTCAACAGATTCAATACCGGATGTGTAGTGGACAACTGGGTATACGCTTGACCTTTACCCACTAACAGTTTAAAACATATTTCTTGAAGAGCAATCGAAATGTAGTCCCAACAGGCATCATAGTAAAAAAACGCAGTACGGTTTGGAAGCAAACCGTATATTTTTAGCAATGTTTGGAAAGACGATAAGCAGATAGCTCTAGCCTAATCTGGGGCCAACGGTAGCAACCAAGAGGAGAAAGAAATAAAGCGCGCGATGGGCTCCAGCCCACTCGGCGGCACTCAAAAGCGCGCCAGGCGAAAAGTGCGTGGAACCTTTGAGTGCGTCAACCAACGCTGGAAAAGGTATAGACCAAACGACTTTGAAGGACAGGATAGTAGATGAATCGTCAGGAAGAGGTCAAACATTTGTTGCGTGCAATTAGTTGCACGACTGAAGAAAGTGGCACTGAGTTTATATCAGACCTCCTATAACACGCGTACAGAGAATCATGTGTACAGAACAAACAAGCGGGAAAACACGGTTGCAGCCAGGATCCTTAAAGAAGCCACACGATTGACAGATGTCAGAAAGTTGCATAGTCTGACGAAGTGAACTTTAGTGGGAGAGTTGTGCCCCAACAAGACCTGAACATATAACCGCCAACGTTAGAAAGTGGGTTGGCCATCACCATACCACCACTTCGCTTGTACGGCATTGCTTCAAACTGAAAACTGATATTCTGTGTATACAAAAATATGTCCTCTGAGGAAATCGAAAGAGACACAAGTATAACTTTCAGGCGAAAATGAAAACACAGAATATCAACTGTCTCTGTATGTGAAACGTTTGTAACTAAAGTCGACATCGATGTACCACATCTTATGAGAACTCACCCATATGTTTTCCGATGATTTTGTCGGTTGAGAATAGCCCTTTACACATTAGACAGTGAACTTTGGGGGCCTAAGGTTGAGAATACCGAAGCACCGTGTGACAAGCATGTGGAACATTGAATTGGTTATTCACGGATTCGGTCAAAATGGCATGTTATATCTGTGGTTTGCGTAAACCGATTAAGGGCAGTGCGTCGATTCCGATTAGTTTCGTCAGTCTACACTGGACTTTTGAGATGTGTCCAAGAAAGAATAAAATTTGCAGGTAACTTGAAGCGTTTTTTCTATCAACATTTTGGTTTCCGGGCATTTTGTTCGCATGAAGTGTTTGTGCACACGCGAGAATGGTTCTCAGCTTGGAATGGCAATCAGCCTTGTTCTCGATCAATGTACCGGAACTTTTGTCCCGTCGAAGGAAGACCTTGTCAGATTAACGAACTCACAGGCTCCAGAGTTAAAAAACGGCAGATAAATATCTGGAGACCTAACGACATTTTGTTTTTGTGCCTAACAACTTTTCATTGAAATATGACCTTCTTCATAAGCATTCATGAGAATACTAAAGATGTGATAAAGAGGGTCTTCAAAACTCTGTCTTACCTGCGTAGTGGACACGTACCTTCTGTGAGTGATGTGAGACACATGCAAGCATATCATCAATGAAATGTACGTTGGCACACCAGGGGGTTCCAGTCCTCAAGCTAACATTTCTCTCAGATAAGTTCACCGGTTACAAACACACGTGGATTTTGAGAATTTGTACAAACAGTTATAAGGCATCGCTGCAAAGTCCCGCGACAAAAATGATTTCGTGCTCCTCTAATTTAGTCGAAATCGGTTCGAATCAACTTTGGTCTTCACGCTAAATGTTCAACTGAGGTATCGTTTACCATTATCTCAGTCGAGAGAAGACCGGATACAACAAAACCATAGTTGGTGAGTGATTGGGTATTTTACCATTTTGTCCTTTTTTAATTATACTTATCAGCAGTAATGTCACACTAGATTTCCCGTGACTATCTCTCAACGAAACTGAAAAGAAGGACATGGTATATCAGCGTCACAACGATATATCATCTATTAGATTACTGAACCTCAATAGAACCACGGTTTTTATTGATTCAACATTGAAATGGCTACAGGAAGGACAGTCGATCAAAGCACTAATTTGCCATGAAAACGACAACTCACCACCCGGTCGTTCATGCGTAATTTCCCTCCCTGTGTAACAGTGCTTCTCTCCTGTCATCTGTAGAATATCATATTTTTATGTTCCAATTTCACACTTTAGCTTCCCAACTTAGATAAGTCCTTTGGAAAGGTCTGTGATTTAAAAGCTCAAAACGAGATTAGGTTTTTCGCAATAACCCATTTAAAGTCTGGGCACACAATTAAAACAAACTGACTAACCAGCACAGCTTTTTAGCGATTTGTAGAGAATGAGCAGTCCACAAATGGTGAAACATATTGCAACCTGGACAAAAAATACTTCTATCACTTTGATACTCGTGACATAAAAGTTCGAATGTTCTAAAAGCATTCTTCGGGAAGTTCATGACAACAATATAGTGCAAAATCTTTCAGCCAAGGTAAAGAACTAACCAACATCGAATAACGACACCCTTATAACTATCGACTACCTTTTAACGACCAATGATGAACTTCACAGTGTTGACGGCGGGAGAGATATAAAACAAAACGCAAACCAAACAATTCAAGCGGAGTGGTACCTGGGAGTTGGAATATGCATCAGTAAAATTAAATCTATAAAAGATATGGACATAGAAAATAGCTCAACTGTGTTACAGGTTCACTAAACTAAATGTACTTGGGTGTGATCCCCATAGTAAAAGCGTATTATCGGAAACTCACTATCACTGTCGCGAGAGAGAATAATTAGATAGGAACCAAACTATTCTTATGAATCAACGCCTGTAAGTTTTCATGGACCAGTTCCTGTAACCCAACCGGAAACATGCACATGTATATAAAGGTCGACGTACTTCTGAATTAGGTGATTTGATAGCAGTGAGTACGAAGTAACGAAAACTAAACATTTAACATCGGCTTAAAAGTTTCGCTAGACAAATTAAGGCCTGAATCGATATTATGAAACAGACAAATATATTCATTTGGATGATCATCAAAAAGAGGTAGCTTGCCACAGCATCGAACATTTGAAAATAAATTTTCATTTAAAAATCAACTGCTTTCAGCACAGCACTTAATTCGTCATATATAAAGCGATCGGTCTTAGTGAAAGAAGGGACATATCCAGTGATGAGTAGTTGAGGTTTGATTAATTTCAAGTTGAACATCACTCAGTTGTTTTCAGCTTATGCATTCTCAGGGGGAGTTCTACCAGACCCTTTCGAATTTTGAGCATGTCAGAGTCCATCAGCAGTGCATATCCTTACCGTGTTGACCACAGGTTCACTTACATCATATTAGACATAAATGAATTAGCATATGTGAATGTACAACCACTTTTGCTGATCAGATTGCCCGAAAGCCTCAATAGGAGACACAATTACAGTTAACCTGCAGTACTTATGTCTGTTATCGAACCCTTCTTACAAGTGACAGTGATTGAGGGCTCAGATGTGATAAATCGGCAGTGCCTATTATGAGGTCATTGGCGTAGTGGTCAGCCCGGCTGCCTCATGAAGGCTTGGCTATGACGAGGATGTGCACTACTGACAGGTTCTTACGAGAACAAAACCAGAGTCTCCTGCCTCTTTTCGAAAAAGACTGGTTGAACAATTTATTTTAACGCAAAGGCTACAAGAAAATCTGAGTTCTTTTCAACCATAACCACCTAGTGACGACGATAAATAAATATTCGTTACTACATCAAAAATAATGTGCAGGGTTAATATGGCGTGTATCAAGAAAGATAACGATGAGATTAAGTGATACAACATATAAGGACTGAACGTGTTCGATTGAGGATAGTTGTACTGAACGAGTCATTTTATATCATTACGCTACTTGAAGGTTTTCAAAATTACACCACTTATACCACATGGTTGGCGGCATCCGAAACGGATTAGTCTGTCACAGTGACCGATGCCAAAGGACGCGTGCGCTTAACCATCACCGCGAGTGGCTTGCGCTGCACCACTTGCAGTTCCATCCATTTTTACCACTTATAAGGTAGACGGGGCACGTTAGCCAAGGACAATTCTAATACGAATGATACCCTTCGTGAGATAAGGAAGATAAGCTCTACTATTTTGCCAATGACGAAAGTTAACAATCAGTTTGAGCGTATAAGTCTGAGCCTGTGTATGATTGAGATCAATCCCCTATGCACTAATAATGTCATCCTGTTTGACGAAGAAATGTTTGCAACCTAAATGTTGATGTCGGTGAACAATTGCACACCGAAACCGTGTGCTATCCAGCCTTTGAGAAACTCGCTCTCTTACATGTAGCAAATAAGCAACTCACATAATGGTCTCTGTGATTCTGTGGTTTACTCCTCTTTTAGTCAATGAAACTGGGAATTGGAGGAAGGGGTGATAGTCTCCGAAAAAATGTGTTGTGTAACCGTTGCTTGTTTTAAGGACACCTCCACAGATCACATTGTGTCCTGGTGCTGCTAACAACAAATACGCTCCGTAGTGAGCACCGATAGTGTTGACAGCGTTCCTGTTTGTGGTGGTTATTCCAACTGTGGAGCACACGCGAGAATCAAAATAACTTCTTTCGGAGATGAAAGTTACACTTTCGTAAAATAGTTTAGAACTGCCGCGAAATGCTCTGCCCAATTTCAAACGGGACCGTCGTTTAATCTTTCATACGGGTTCTATGCTAATTGACTCGGCACTGTAATTAGTCAGGCATATAAACTGGGATGGGTTGCATAAAAAAAGCAGTGAGTCACAATGCACCATTTCATCGGAGGCGTTGAAATCCGAGTTGTAATATGAATATTTGCATGTACGGTCAAGCAGCTGGCTACATGTTTACTTTAATTGCTGCGTTCCTTTCTTTCATGAGGCCGAAGTAGACTGTCATACACAAGTCATCTGTTTGATGATTGCCAAAGTCTTTGAGAGTTAGGTTTCCAGCCACACCTATTAAATCCGTCAGAGTAGTATTTATCCTTAACCAACACGTATTCCGAGGTCTCATTATGAGAAGCACTCAGTTCATAGGCTATATGTATGCTTTCACAACACGCATTTTATATTAAATTTGGACATAAATGATTAAGTAGAGATAATGTCTAATTTTGAAAAATTACAGATTGTTGTTGACTCATACACTTATCCACCTGATCAAGGGTTGCGCGCGTTTACTGAGTCAGCAGCAAAGCAAATGAAATGTACTTCTCATTGTACTAATTTTTTCTCATAAGTCGAAATCACTCAGCCGTTTATGGTTGACCTGCAACCTAAACTGTATCCAACAAAGCCTCATGAAGGAATAAAAGAAGGTTGTTTCGATTTTCATTAAGAAATTCATGGATTGCGGGTTGTAGTCCCAGACTTACGTAATGATCTGGAAATCCAACACAATTGTGTTAATTTCAAATTGAACATTACCCACAATTGCTAGCAGCTTTCGCATTCCCATAGACTTTCCAGTCGACCCCTTTCGAAAAGAAGCACTAGACTCGAGTTTCGTTCTCATTAGAGCTAGTCAGTAGTGCATATCATCGCCACTGCCGGGACTTGAACCACGGACACGCTGTTCATGAGGCAACCGTGTTTACCACTGCGCCATTGACCTCACGTTAGGCACGACCGAATTATCACATGTGAACGCTCAACCACTTTCGTTTGTGAGTGATGATCAATTGTGTTAGTTGTCCAACAATTCGCCGGTGGTCGATTTGATCATCTGTTTACCACACAACCAAGCGAATCTGCACAACGCACGGTGCAGGGAAACACGAACAATGTTGCTGTTAGTACGACAACAAGTTGAACGAGTACAAAGCCAATGTTTGGACAGAAAAGAGAGTGATCTCAAGTTTAAAATAACTGCGGCTGTTCAACGGCTGTTCAACGGCTGTTCAAGTAAATGCGATTGACACGAGGCCGAATAATTATATGTTATTACCAAACAAAGAATGTTGATGCGTCACACACGGATGCAATAACCATGTGCAGAATAGGCTACTGAGTGCTAATAACCAAAGACAACCTGCATCCCTGAATATCAAAACTACTCCAGCCTTAAACCCAACTGACGATAATCATTTGCAAGATTTTGAAAACGCTTAACCGTCTATTCAGATAAACTTTATCAATTGTAAATTTAAATGACGGACTTGCGCGTGTTGCACACTTTAAAAAGTGATCGAAATATGATGACACGAGGTAGTCCTTTTGTTTGGTTTTGCTTCTAATTGCTCTTACGCGTATGCCAACCACGTGATTCATCGAAAAATATTGATTGAGATTTAAAATACTGTTGTAAACGTGGGGCTTATCCGACTGAAAAACGAAAACGTCTGGCGGCGTTTAAGATTTGAGTGGGTCATTAGAAATGATGTGCATGTGTGCTGACAACGGATTACTACTTATTCTATACACTCATATCTGGTTATTACATCCTACCCAAGCTACCACGGATCATCACCGATGTGGATTGGAGGCAGCATGGGGTCCTTGGCGGTGTCCGGGTGAAGAGCAGACGTGCACTGAACCAACTGCTACCCGATATAAATGCATTGGCGGAAACTGTACTAGTGTGGATCCATGCGCAAACCTTCCCGGTTTTCAGGTAGGTCTAATCAAAACATTCTTCTCAGGAGTGGAAAAAGAAGTTTTTTCCGGTTTGTTAAGCATCTCTATAACTGTGAGTCCGACTAACATTTTATATGTTTTATAAAATAAGATCAAGGAGTTCCAGTAAATGTGCTTCATTCATAATGACCCCATACGTCAAAGTAGAAAGAATTAGTTCATACGGTTATTCGCTTCTCAAATCCGTTAAAAGTTTCCAAGTGTCAATCCACACTACAACAGGCACAACCACAATGGCGCCACGAAGTAGTAAATACATGACATAAGTTACTGCTTGTTGGTTCCGGGGACATTTTACCATGTGTTACGAGGCGTTGTGGTATTTGAAACTATTAGTGTTGTGAGTCACGAACACAAATGGCGAAAAAGCTATTTATTCAGGAAACCAACACATGGGTTGTGCATTTCAAAATGACAACAACCAAAAATACTCATCTGCGAACGGTACTAGTCCCAGAACGTCATGGTTGCCACAGATGCCAATACTGAGTTCCTGCACATACCATGAACCATTTCACGTCATGCTGCACTCCGACATTTCTTCCTGTGTTTCTCTCCCGGCTATTTGAATGTCAAAATCCATGCTCTCGCCCTCCCACTGAATAACAGTGGTGTGAGTAGTATAGTGCGATCACTCCTCCTCGCTACACTAGCAGGCGCATTTGATACACACAATCCATTGACTACAAAAGGTACTTAGCTTGAAGACTTCGTTATGGTCAGATACGTGTCAGCTAAATAAAAAACACAACACAAGTAGTTGTTGAGACGCCCAGCACAATACCTACAAGTTTCTAACCTTCCTCCCTAGCTTTCGTTATTCCTGGTGTTTGGGAATATCGCCTTTTTCAGCGCATGGGTTTTCCATTTCAAGTACATTATACTCGCTAATACTCGCTAGTGACGCCTGGAATTCTGTAACACACTGCATTATAAAGTTCCTTGATTTCTTGTCACCAAATCCTCTCTGATCAACATATTGTGTAGTTGGGATGCATTATACTTTTTCCGATTCGCTTTTTATATGCAAATCATGAACATCATTCCACATTACTGACTCATTATCATAGGTTCGTTTTTTTTCTTTTCGCTGTTCCATTTGTTTATGCACACGAACCCAGATAGGAACGTACCACTCACATACCTTCCAATTTAGGCAGAGGCTTTTTGACCCGAACCGCTGTTACCTAAGTCCCGGTGATTATGATGTTCTACTGCTACTCTTGGGTTGAAACCGCCGAGCTACTGAGTGCATCTTACGTGTGCTTGTAAAGCCTTAAGGTTTTGGTTAACCATTCTTGTTTGGTCGAATAACTGTTTGGTATTCTTATTGACGTTTGGTCATATTCCAAATTCATTGTTCCACAGGGAGTCGAATGAATCTGTCACACATGCGAAAATGGAGATATTTTTTAGTTATCTCAAGAGAAGCTTGGCAAATCGATAGCACTGACGGTACGAACGACTCCTAATCTTTTCCCATGGCTGATAGTCATTATTAGATTGTTAAATTGTTGCCTTCAGTTGAATTACTCGTCTTCTAGTCAGATGATGTCATTTATGTGCACATGTTTCTGAGCTGTTGAGTGCAATTTCCGGATATATTGCTTTCAAAGCATTCATTCATTCATTTATTCACGAATTCATTCATTCTTAACGGTCGTGATCCTGAGGGCAAAAGGCATTCGGGCCGCCGTTCGCAACAACAGTGGAATGGAGTAGCCTAGAAGAGGAAATTACTGAAAAAGATATACTTGAAAAATCTCCACCCGAAATGGTAATGTGCACTTCCTAGTAGAGAGTTCGCAGTCATGTCTTCCGTCAGGATGGTATTTGGTACATCGCGGTTCGTCACTATAAGTACCAACAGTTGTTAAGTCCCCCACAGTTGCTTTTCAAGAAGTAACATGGTTGGCAGGCAAGTGCTTCGGTGGTCACATTTTTCATCAACTTTTGGCAAGTTGGCTGGTTGTTTCAGTAGGTCGCTTGTTCTGGTGCATTTGGAATGTTTTTAATAGCAATCTGTAACCAGTTTTCTCCTCAGCGGTCCCGGAATGATCACCACGTAAGAGCTGATATTGTGACGCTGACATGTTAATTCCCCAATACCAACCTTTCTTTCCTAGGAGGCGGTTAGTTTCATCGCTTCTTTATTAGTCAGGACTTCGGTCATCTTTCTGAAGACAGTCTTGATTCTGTAAACGGATTGGCGCTTGTGAATCATTTTCATTACTGAGCAATCAATATCCACAGCTATTGCAAGAACTTCTTCGTCTAACTGCACCCGAGGACGTAACTCAACAATGCTTGTACCATCCTCAGCCACATGACTAGGCGCACAATCACATCATTGTGGGTGCACTATCTAGCTCGACTCTTCGGTCCTTCGCAATCCTGATCCACTCCAAAAGCTTTTGACCCCTTCCTAGGGGGGGAACATTTTACTAACTGGTGCGTTTCGCACTTACCCAGTGGACAGACGACGTACTTCATCTCAGTAGTTAAGTCCTTCTGCTCTGCTGACGTCAAGATTAATTATTCGGTCCCTGTGGGTGACCGCTGATAGGTATTGCTAAAATGAAAGTTCCGCTTGTATCAAAACGCCACAGTGATAGGTGTTGCCCGTTTATTTCTTGCTGTACTGGTGTAAAGGATTTCCGGACACCGAAGATCTTTTCTAAATGCCCGTTACATTTTCATTGGAATTCGTACAGTTTTGAAGGTATATAAGTATGAATGAAATACTCTTTTCTAGTCAGAAATTACTAAAATATGCACTTAAATTTCGAAAACATGGTTCCCCTAATCGATAATACCCTCGCCAACATTGACTTAATTTCACCCCGATCAATTCATTGTTTTGATGGAGCCACCAATAATGATCTGAGTTGTGACTGTTCAGCACTTAACCAAAGTCTATAGTTCAGAATTCGTTTTAAGGCAGCATGTTTATATGAGGTAGGCTTCGATCCCATAGTGCTAACTATCAAATTATTGACCCGTATGTCACCGCACTACCCAGTCCTTCCACTTACTGAACCGTCACACGTAACATTGGGAACTGTGTTCCGAATGAACCAAGTGGCAGGTAGTAGAATTGCTGCTGTTTTCTGCTCACCGTGAATGTAGTTTTCTCAGGATCTGCGAGATTGCTTGCCAGAACGGATTCCGTTGTTTTCACTTATCAAAAATATGGACGACCGACGGTACGGACATCTCTTTTCATATCGATTGAACATCATCCACAACTGGTCGCAGCTGTCGCATTCCCATAGACTTTCCAGTCAGCCTCTTTCGAAAAGAAGCGCTAGACTCAAGTTTCGCTCTCATTAGAGCTCATTTGATAATGGTAGATCTGCACAAAACTGGCATTTGCCCTTGGAAATTTCTACTAGGAAGACAGACGAATTTTAGGAGTTTTTTAATTCTTCGATACATCTTTTGTCCAAGATATTCAGTGTTTGTCATTGAAATTCCTGTTCGAGGCTAACATCTAGTATGCAGGGTCAGTGTTGCCAGGCTGGTTTACTTCTTGATAGTTTATGTAAAATCGATTTGCAAAAGCCCTATCTGTCATAGTTATTAGTAAACGACTCAGCGTGTTCCCCGATGATGGGCTAAAGCAAGGGTGCCGTGTAAATGGTGACCTTGTGTTTGACCATCGTTGTCTCCACCAATTGGCTCATATCAAGTGGACTGATCGCGCGAGCAAAGTGGCAGTTCGCCGGCGCGTATTCCGGAACGCTCCGGATGCGCGATCAATTGGTCAATTAATCACGGTACACAGCTTGCGATGGTTCGGTCACGTACTCCGTATGCCATCTAATCGTTTACCGTACCAGGCGTTATATGCTGAGGCCATCAACAGTTGGGTAAAACCGCGTGGTGGTCAATCAACAACGTGGTTACAAAATATTAAGACCTTGACTGCTCCATTGAGCAAAGTCGGTAGGCGTCACCTGCCTGGCTGGGGTCCTCGTGATCACTCAAACCGCTGGTTAGAGACGCTATCCGAGATGGCAATGTGTCGCAGTCAATGGCGTACCTGTATCCATACCATTTTTAGTTCTTTCACTTGGTCTTGTTTTGATAATGTTCAACCTTCTTAGTAACGTTTTCTTCCAGGATATTCCACGTCACTATTGAGGCGAGCGGCAACCCGAGCCACAGTACCTTTTGATCAGGCTCACGTCTGTTACGATGATGATGATGACCGTACTTATTTGTTGAACGTTATTCTGTTGATGAGCCGTGAATGTCAAAGAAACCGTACCTGGTCGACGGTTTTGAGAGATTTAGGAAGTTCAGTCAGAAAATCCGCTTCGCCCATTTAGTCTGTGGGGGTATATTACTACGAATTTTGCGATTTGGCTGTCAACACTCCCTTTATAATCAAACACAGCATAATCTAGCAGATTATGCTCACGGAATGCTCCGATTATCATCGATTTTGTCTCCGGACAGTTTTCATCCCGCTAGGAATGATTTACAAAATATCAGCCACCGTATCGTACCGTTTTATCTCCACCTTAAAAACCTAGTTATTTTTCTGTTTTCAACAGATCTCGTCCCTAAGTAAACCCTCAAAAAGTTGAACATTTGTGAAACAACTTACTTTAAAACTTTTCGTCACCTGTTTCCATTCGTCCATAGCTGAAGCAGGTTCCTTGTGTTTCAGTCTTTCGTGGTGTTACTTCCGATACGTATGTATCCACTGGAAGCCGCTACTGTGAGATGTACAGTTAACTCCATTATTTCTTCTCTCCTTATTGTTGTTCACATCCATAGAGACCAGGGACTTATCTCCCAACACCCACATCACTTTAGAGGACTCATCACTGTTCTTCCTTTGAGGACCTGATAATGAGCAGCAAACGGTAGACCTTCGACGCACTTCTCCACCAGCAGTCTTAGTCCATCTTAGCCCATATCCGATAGTACTCTGTCCATCAATCGTTGCAAAATGGAGACAAACATCGAGGGATCAGGTTTTATCAAAGTTAAAGCACCTTTTCGATAAATACGCCGTCGGATGTAGCCACCAGTTCCTAAGTTTTGCAGTATATTTAGGCTGCTAAGGACAACTTCGTACTCGGTCAGACACCTCATTCCTTCTTATTCTTATCAGCACTAGCACAACAATCAACTTCCCTTGGTTGTTCCTGACTCCAGAAAGGTTCTGGAAGTCCTCCAGGAAATCCCTAACTTCACCATCTTCGAACGGCTGCGGGTTGAATCTCGTCCTTGTGCTCGTTAAGGGTCAACTTCCGTGACTGTAGAAAATGCTTGGTTTGTAACGTAACTTATTGTCAGATACCTCCTCCAGTATATTGAGACTTGTGGGTAACCATTTAGAGCTTTCTCAATTTCAAGCGGTCTTTGACAGGAATGTTTAGTCCCCCTTCCACTTTCACTTACGTGATGGATAGTACCTAGGAAGGCGTACTCAGGGGTTCCGAGGATTTCAAAATGGAGCTTATATCAAGTAGCCAGCTGTTTGATATTAAGTCTGTAGACGGTATTCATTTAGTTAGTTCTAACGTAAAGAGCTTAGAGGCAGTGCTGAACTAAGAACATGATACAGCTGGTCTATGTTGCATGTACCCAGCAACTTTAAGTTGATAAGTATTGTTACGAGGGACTATCATCCTATTAGTTCGCTCTCTGACTGACAGGGAGTCAACCAGGATAGTGAAAGTATAAAATGCATTCTCTGTTCTCCGTCACTTTCGACGTTGCAAAGACATCTGCTTACCTGTTAAAAACAGAGTTCACAATGCACACATGTGCACAATTTTGCTCTGCTGATGGGGAGCGTGGTCCATTTGTGCAGAAGATGGGTGTAGACTCTCGGTACTCGACCACCTTTGTCTTCTTCCGTTAATCTGCATTAAATGGTCCGACTGTGTAGGCAACGTGACAGTCCGCCGATGCGTATTTGGGAAACGCGCAATTACTAGACATATAACTGAAGTAGAAAAAAGGCGCAGTCTTTGCAGGCTGAGCCACTCAGTGTTTCTGCCAGCAAAGCGTCTATCGGCCCTCGCACTGCTCGTTATAACTGCTGATTATTGGAAGAAACCGCAACGCGATCAGGCGACGACGTCGTCGTGGGCTATGAAAGCCTCGGTCGTTCCATTATGCAAGGTTGGTAGATGCAGTCTGCTGATTCGGGGATATCGCAACAATTCATAACACTGTATGGAAAGATTATCTCGCATGGCAGTGTATCAAAACCGATGGGTAGCCTACATCCGCGAATTCGTTGATTATCACTTTTCATGAGGCTTCATTGTTTCCTTTCTTTTTCTCTCTTTTTGTTCTTTCTTATTACATTTGTACCTGTATACTGCTCTGTTACTCCGTTGACCATTGTCAGGACGAATAACCATTGTATCCAGGACGATGGATTAAAACTGAAAACGAAAGAACCTTCTTTGCACGACTGATGGGCACGCCAGTTATCGGTAATGCAGCACCTGTTTTGTTGTTGACACTTTCAGACTACACCTACATGTTTTCAACCGTTGTTTCCCGTTTCCGATGGTCCAGATGTCAAAGATCACTCTTCGTTTTGGTGTGCGAGTCGTTCTTTTTGATCTATGACATACTACTGGTTAACCGTCGTGGTTCGAGATGACTCACCTGCTGGCCTGGAAAAAATAACTTATCAATAAACCAAGCCATCAGGAATTCCAAAACCATCCCCCCTCCAATGGACTCATCAGTTTGACATAAAAGTCCACTTCCGGGATTTATTCCAGTGATTCACGCAAATATCTTACGTTTCACTGCCAATTTTTGCTGTTGAACATCTTAACTTGTCGGGATTTCCTAACATTCTTGATACAGTTTTCTTTTTTGACTACCTTTGTCAACAGAAGTTTTGGTAGTGATTCAGAACACTGACAGCTGAAAGTGCTACAGCTGATTCAAAGTGCATATCTGTACAATTGGGAGTCACCAAACTTCATGTGTGCATATGATTACCGCCTAAATCTTTTCAGGGCTTGCAACATTAGTTAGGTTTGTAGCCACTGAGAAGCTGCTGTTAACAGTGACAACGAATACACAGTGTGATCGATAACTTGTTTGCATTTCCATTATACAACTCAACTTTTCACTCTGAGGTCTCCTTGAAAGTTGACTGAGGGAATGTATTTGACTCTCAATATTATGCCCACCTGCATCAATTATTCATTTTCTTATAGATGATATCTCATTGGCTTTCCCGATGATTGTAGCCAAACAGACGATGAAGATAAGACTGACTGAAAACAAGTATGAACATAGCAGTAAGAAGACGAACGTTAGTATTGCATTATCTGGCATTTCTTATTACAAGGGCAGAGCACATAGGTGCTTGAACACTGGGATGAAGGAATATTCGCCAAAATGGGCACAGAATGTGATAGCGCAGTCTACCTCATTTGTCCTGAGTTCACGAAAACTTCTGGCTACATCTATCACAAACACATGTTGGTCACCGGCCATCGGATTGATCTTCAAATGACATTCAAGATCATAGTATGCTGGGCTAATCCCAGTTAAATGCGCTTCGCTCAGGTGGTCGCAAATAGTAGTCTCAAGCCAGTATTATATATACAAAAACAGTTCCATGCCAGCCTTAGATTACGATGAATAGAACACATTTGCACCGTCCTACATCCCATTTTCTGTTTTATTTATTAATCACCCACCACATTAGTGTTATATTCATATCCTCGGTTACTGTTGTTTTGTACTGAATAGGCAATAAGACATGCTACCATCAGTGTTTGTCTTTTTACTGTTATGTTCAAATTTATGAAAGGAACCAACTGTTTCAAATTTTTACAGCAGATCATTGAATGTATTAGATTTTGGGATAGATGTTGTCAATAAACTAAATTAAAATAACACTTGATTTAATTCACCTATGCAAACAGTGCCATTATGTGAGACAGTTCAATGGCACAATTGTGGTTACGTATATTCTCACTTAACAGTGATTTGGTCGTTTGCTATCTTCCGGCACCTTGCTGTTAAACATGTGCTAGAAACACGAATTTCCGTCTGTTTCCGTTTATAACCGCTATACATAAATATATATTTGAGATTGGACGCAGGGATTCTGAAAACTGAATTTTTCTCATTCCGTGTTGTTTCCAAAAGCCTACCTTCTCGTTATGGTTGAAAGGTGGTCACCCCTCATTGTCGTTTGAAAACTTATCTCACACAACATACATTAAATATATCAAAAAAAACAGTGTTTTCTATCCGATTTTACAGAATCCGCTTACATTGGTCAGTGGCCAGTCAGGATTGAGGTAGCCATATTAGTGTGTCTGACGAAGATGCTTGAAAGTGAAGGTTGTCGATTGTCATACGCCAAGCAAATGGAAATGCATCATTACAGAACTACACGTTAATTTTTGTGTCTGATGTAAATTTTCGTCCGTAACTAATCGTACAGAGCTGGTTTCCATGTCACACTATACCACGAAAATCGTATTCGGTCTTCCGGAGAGAGGGATTGCCAATAGTTTCGGAAAACGAGTTGTTCTTCTAGATTCATACTATACTACTTGTTGTAGCCAATGAGTAGCATGTGTCATCACGACAAAATATATTTTATACTGACAGGAAACAAAACCCTGCAAAATGGCCATTGCACAAGCCCAGTGCGTGCCTTGGTGGGCTGCTTGGTCTGCATGGACGAAATGTACAGCGGTATGTGGTTTCATGGAGAGTACTCGATTTCGTCCGTGTATTGGGGCGTGGACTGTGAGGAGCATTAACAACGAAATCAATTCGGAACTGTATCAGTCATGTGCGGTGAACACACGAGCAGCCGAGGGTGTGGAGACCAGAGAATGTCCGATTCGACGTTTGTGCCCAAATATAAACGGCGCATGGGGAGAATGGGGTCCGTTTACTCCGTGTGCGGTAACTTGTGGAACCGGCTTCCGACACAGGGTTAGGCTCTGCAACAGACCAACTCCACGAGGAACTGGATTATACTGCCAGGGAATCGATACGCAAAAGGTACGCTCTACTGTTTCACTTTTTTATTTGTTCAGTAAGCGTCTTTTGCTATTCGTTGTCTAGAATCTTCTGAAGTGTCATGTGTACACCCGACAAACCAAAAACTATGAACTTCGTAAGTATTCGGTTTACACAACCTACGTGCTCAGTTCCAATATTTTCAGTTGGTGAGCAAACGCCCAACTTGCAGCTAACACGCCAGTGGATGACGTCAGCTATGCTTGAAACCGTTTGCAATCATGAAAAATCAGGCAGTACGCTCTAGGTAAACTAATGACAACTTATTGTTGAGCCAGTGGTGAATATGGTGATAAACCTGGTAAAATGTATTTTTAATTTTCATGATCGGTTGGTTAGTAACACTACAGCATTGTACCCGTGAATAACAGGATCAGACAACAGCCGCTGTACAAACAGCATTCATTTTTCGAAATATGCGACTAACACGTTGGAAGTAGTAATAATTTGTTTTCTCACGAAAAAAGTTTGGAAACCATCAATAAGCCAATACTTAATTGTTTCGCTTGAACATTTAAAGACGAACGGTGAAGAAGGAAGTCGGGGACTGCGAAGAAAATTAGTTGCTGATAAATGGAATGAGAGCAAGTTGTAATATTCTAAGTTCCAACAACTTCGGTTGGCCTTCCTCAGGAGTGTAGTAATCGAAATCACATTAACAAATCTCTTACGTGGTCATCTTCTGTTTAGTGTCCATTACAAAATGTGTGCATTATGACCTTGATAGCTTAAACACCGACTGAACCACATTTTGTAAAGTGAAAACCTACCATTTCTTTGTTTCACTGATTTCACGCTAGAAAACATTTGCTTCTTCTGCTGGTTAGGAAGATAGATGCAAAATCTATGGGGTTCAAAGTTAGTACTGGAATGAGTCACAGAACTATATGATCACTTTCATCTCCATCACGAATGATGAGATGAAATTATATACAATTCACAGAGGTCCCTTCCCCTCCTCTTTTTTCTTCTCTCTTCCTGTGCAGGGTTTGGTTTATTTTATGGTTGTGTGGCAGTTAAGCATCAGTGGGAAACTGGTGTATTGCTGTCTATGATGATGATGGTGATGATGATGATGATGAACCATCCGATCCTCAGGAACATTATTGGCAAAATTTGAACTGAGAAACCCAAATCCATGTATTTGGTTATTAAGTGGTAAAAGGTGTGATGTTCCGAAGAACCGGTGGAGAGCTATAGCTTAGAGCCGTTGCTCTACTTAGTAACTGCCCATGAAGAAGTTGTAGTGATCGGTTTAATTGCTTTGGCTGCATCAATACGATGAATTACAGTGATTGCTTTGTAGTGCTTACTGACCGATATGGTTGGTATTGTTCATAGTACATCAGTTTCATATGGTGCATAACGTTTTTTGCATATGTGCAGTCAATTTACCAAGACCAAATCAACCAATGAAACATTGAAACAGGAAACGTGATAATATTTGGCTACTGACGCTTTCTGTTAAACACTTTACTGGTGGTTGGGGTAAAATTAATTCAGAACTTATGCCCGGTCTCCGTTATGTGAAAATAAGCGAGAGTGTACGCGTTCACACGTGAATTCAGTAGACTGTCCAACGGTGCGAGAAAATTATTTCTGTTTTTCATTATCAGTTCCTTTGAAAACACTGAGGAGTTTCCGACCTGTTTCCGTCCTGTTTACTTCTGTTTACTTTCCTTCCCAGAAGATGTAATAGTGTTGTGACATAGTAATTTGCATGAAGTCTAGTCTCATGTAGGGTGTCTAATTAGGCATGCAGTCTTTCAAGATTGGGATCAACTATAGCCATTCGAACTCTGCACCAGCTCCAGTTTGTACATAACAAAAATTTCTCCAACCAAACAGCATTACATGATGTCTCAGAAACACCCCAAATTTAGTTATATGCATCAGTTGGACTTTATTCTGAATAGAAATTCAACAGGATACCCAGCTATCATGGTGCCGATTGCAAAACAACTGCTTCCCTATGGACAGTGAGTTTTGCCCACAACTTAAACATATGCGACATATGGAAAATTAAGGGTGTTTGATAATTAATATTATCAGTACCCTTTGCAGGCACTTTGTGATCAATTCGCCCAATCCATCGATCATGTCTAGTGCACTGCCCACAAATAGGCGTCGAATCGAAGTAGACTTATGTCAATTGTGAAATTCACCAGATCAACAAACATGCTTCCTGTGGTATGATAAACAAAGCCGCGAATAATTTAAAACCACTGTCACATAATTTAACCAATCATTGAGGTCCAGCAATCAGTATTGGTAAACAAAACTATCATCAGGTAGGAAGGAGCGTGAGTAAAGTTGATCAACGAATTGCAAGACGATGTATGAGAAGTCGAAGTTTATAATCCGTTAGTGATTGTGGTGTCGCTCTAAGTGAGTACAGCGGTGTCAAAATGGATTCTGAACCCAGTCAAGTTCAAGTCTAGTGTCGCCACAATCAATGCTGAGTGTGCCGAGGAGAGGAAGAACTGTTTGAGCATTATGCCTATAACTATGGAAAAAAAACTGGTCAGCAGTTGCACTAGAAAATTTCTTGAACACAGCCTTCGGGGGATAACTGGATGGTTTACTTCCCGTTAAAGAACTATGCAATGCAAACAGTGGTCTTTTTGACTAAACTCAACGGCATATTAAATGCGCTAATCAAGGATCGTCAAGTGCCTGCTTTGACTTATCACAGTTTTTTATGCATCTATCACGTCTCGGTGAAAGGAAAAACAGTTCAGTATATGCAGGATGCCAACAAAGGTTTACCTTAGTTGAACGAAATAGATCGAGGGAACTGCAGCAGCTATCGAAAGATCTTCCAGAAGTGTTGCCTACTAAGACCGAATGTTCATTTAAGCCCATCAAGCTGTTCGTATTCTTCTAACAGATCTTGACAAGTGCGGACTAACAAAACGGCACATCCTCAGAATCCTCTCCCATAATCAGCGGGACGACCAAAGATGGTGCATTCTCTCCACAACTCTATGGCATCCTGTTGTAATTATTGACACGCCAGGCCTTCAGCTGAAAAAGAACGACATGGTTTACACTAATTTAAGAAGTGATGCAAAGGTGAAGACCCGGTCGGTTCTGATCAAAACACTAGGGTCCAAAGGAGCTGCTGCAAACTTTGCGCCCTCCGTGGAATCTATACAAAGAGGATCTTACATTCGCTTGTGCATATTTCAGAGTGGTTATTGGACTGATTCGGATGAACACCGCCATTCATGACGCCGGTGGTATCCACCCACTTTTATTGCTTGAAACAGTCCAACATTATTAGTGAAATTCATCTTCCCAGGTACTACATCCCCATGGAACGCTTTAGTTGTTGACCAACTAAACGTCGATAAAACCGTGTCATCAATGACAGGAGTCGCCAAAGAGGTCTGAGAAAAACACAGGCTAACTAGTAAGAGGCAGATGATGGTGTGTCAAGCTGGCGTACTCGGCGCACTTCCCAAGGGAACCAGGCATAAACACCGTACGCGCGTCCGTAAAGCTGTTTAACCGCTTTTCATCTTGGCTGCCTCAGACGAGGTCTTGGCAACCAGTGATATGGCCGAGCTTCACGTAAGTAAGCCGTCGGTAAAATGGGAGTTTGGTCTGTTTGGTAGCATTGCTCTGAAGGAAAGGTCACCAATAGTTAAATCAAGCGAGCTGAATAGAAAACTGCCAAACCCCAGGGACATGCTAAAAGCTGGCTGTGACTAACACGCCAATTTAGAGTAATCTTGTGTCAAAAGCTTCATCTAAGTTTGACATGTTGCAGTAGCAGATGTAAACCTTTACATTTACACAAAAAATTTAGAGCAACCGCAGATTGTAGCAGATGGAAGATAAACGTGAAGGCAGATTGAGGCTCTTAGACGTTGTCTTGTTCAAGATCTGTTATCTTTTTATTGTGTTGCCGCACTCTGGCACGCCAGTTTTGTATTTTTTTAACCAAACCACTTTATCTTGTCCACGAAAAAAAATGTTTTCAACCCGTTACTCTGTGCGACGTCTTGTAGGGACGCTGCAGCGGGTTCACCTCTTTTTATCCTCTAACTTAGTGAGTTACAGCCGAGGCCTTTGAGAACTGAATACAGTGTATATGGAAGCCAGTAGTCATGGTTATAAAACATTGGAGGATGGGTTAGCCGTGACTTCGGACATGACGTACAAGTCTTGCAAACCAACACCAGCATAAACATCAAACGAGATAAAATTCATACATCGCACTTGTGACTGGGTCTACTTCATAATCACAAACGGAGTTGTTAAATCGTTAGGAGAGCACAGAAGCCTGTTGTCTTCAATGTGAAAAGATCCACTTACTAATACATTGAAGAAGGTTCTAGTTTTAGGTGTTCTTGTTGACTTTTCTAGATCATGTCTACACATTCACCGTAAAAGTTTATGTGGAGACATAATTTATACGGAGACTGGTGAAAAATGTTCATAAACAACTTGGCTAGTGGAAAAAGACTGGTTATGTTATGACCGAAAGTGTTTTGAGATCGTCAACTATTTTGAAGTCTCTAAAACTATTTTAAACTGCTAACGCACACCTGAATAAACGATTTCAAAACAAGACTGAACGGAGAGTGCAAAGAAGAATAATTTGAGACAAACCTTACTATTTCGTATTTCAAAAGATAGAATACAATATGCTCATAGAAGTTGTGTAAGCACTAACGCGCCGGTTCCTACATGTAAATATGCCGATACGCGGACAGTCATCTTTATTAACCAATAATTAGTCTATTATTTAAATGCGATAACTTGATAGATCTATTGTCATTCAGTCAATTATTAAGTAAGTGACATCGTATAAACGTCCGCATTTGTAAACAAACTATTTTATGTAACTTAATGTTTCACTTCTGTTTAAGGACGCAGATTTACTGATCTCCCCTTCTGAATAAAGTATTATATAGTATATTGATGTTTATGTTGTCTGCACGATAATATACACATAGGTAAATGGCATTGTTAAACCGTTATATATCTTGTTTCTGTAGATACCATGTGAAGGTCCAGTTCCATGCCCAAAACGAGGAGAATGGTGCCCCTGGTCCAATACCATCACCCAATGTAGTCATCCATGCGGTCCTTTGGGAATGGGTTTGCGGACACGTTTGTGCGCTTGTCCGAAACCAAGTCATGGTGGTGACAGTTGTGCTGTGCCACCAGAGGCAGAAGATTTTGCCGCCTACGAGGCGACTAAGAAACCAAATAAAAACGTTCCAGAACCGAGTGATTTTGCCATTCATGCAATCCGAACTGGTCAAGGACGTTGGGAACCGTGTAATCGTAACCCATGTCCATACCTCAAGTTTCTCAAAGAAGCTGAAGAGAAGATAGTCATCGGTGACTTGATTGCTCAAACTGCCGAGGAAACCTGGATTTGGTCGGGCGGTGTACCTGCTAAACAACACGACCCAGTTCAGTTACACTGTCCAGCTACAAGACAATCTCGCATCAATGTGTTTGATAAACCTGGTCGATTTCCCAAGGCTCGAGCCTACTGGACAAGGACTGTGCCCAAATCTGCCGTCATACCATCTGATTTTCCTGGAAAACCATTAGAAGGAACGAAAAACATTTTGATTGAAGGAGACAGACTAACTATTCGGCTACTGGAGCCAGATGTAACCGGAGTCTATCGTTATGGTTACGAATATGAACCAGGATATTTTGAAACAGTGTGTTTCTTCATTGTATACATTAAAGGAATGATCTGGGTAGGTTGTATTAAACTTTACTGCTCGATCACTTAAATCATATATCTATTATTCAGTATGAAATGTACTTAACATGTTTTCTTTGATCAACCGTTCAAGGCGGCTGCGTATTTTTAATTTCTGAACTCATGCCTGTAACTTACAGATTTAGCCGAAGATGATTATCCTTTTGGTTGCCGGTAGTACAGAAAACTACATCCTACTGACTAATCCAAGTTGCACTCTCATAGACCGTGAATAGTTGATCCTGAAATGTATTAAGTGTTCCCCTTCAGTTTTTTAACTGATGGGTCAGATCACAGATAAAGTTTAAAAAAATCATCAATGCAGAAAGAAGACATTTGTTGCGATATTATAACATTTCGCCATCTTTCTGCATTGACAAAGTTTGAAACAGTTTGTTCCCTTTGCTCCCTCCGGAGAACATCACATGAATTGCGTCTTCTCATTGACGAAGTTGTTGAGGAGAGCCCAGTGTTGAAAAAAAATCAGATTAACGCAAACCAATAGGCCCGACTCAAGGACACTGTACAGGGATAGATATAAATAGAGTGAATGATGGTCTATAATCTTTTGGAATAGGAATTATTGATTACGCTGGTGACTTAGTAAGGAAGACTTATTCGAATACATTCAGGAAGGTTTTACCCCTTTTAAGGAATCACAGAGGTTCGTAGTCTGAAGGAAACATTTTCTTGTAAACTAAAGTGTTTTTCTGACATGAACTGACTAGTCAGTGACAACCAGCGGTCGCAGTGACGTTCAAAGCGAAGAGATAACAAGATGTAAGAGAAACAGTGGTTGGCAACTAAAAAACGGAGGTTCGTACACATCCCTAGAGACGGGGTGAGCTCGTGAACCACATTGTCATCGAAGACTGAATTATCATAAACCGAAACCTCCTCCTAATCTCATACTTCACATAAAACTAGGTTAGGCTTCTTGAAAAATACATATTACGGGAAATCCATTTTATCATCTATTTTTAATGATGTTCATCGTTTATTTCACTGCCCACTTCCAAAATGGGTTCAGGAAATTTTACACGGAAGCACGTTTGACTTAACATGCCGCGCACTTGGACTGTGGCCTATTGTCCAGAAACCGCAAATGGGCACCTGGACGGTCTACTGGGATGTGCAACTGTCGCAACAATTGAAAGATTCTGTACACAGTTCTCGCTGGTGGGTCACAGAACTGATGAAACAGTTAACGGAAGAGGAGATCAAGCGACTCAATCAGACATCGAACGAAACGGCCAGAACAAGAATGGCAGGCACTGGGCTCACTTTGTGGGACACTGAATATCGTCGTGTGTATCAAGCGAATGAAGGCATGAGCGGCCACTATACTTGTGTACTCTACAACCAAGTCAATAACTCGTTCAATCGGACGTTCTATACGGATTCCTTTTTCCTCAAGGTTGCTCCACCCCCGACCGTGATGGAATTGGTATGTTATCTGTCTAATTTAGTCAGATTATGCAAAAACAGATTGAATGTCGCATCTGTAAGTTACTGAAGTCTACAGAATGGTACTTCGTTGATCTTTTATGTTGTCAGTTGTAAGCGACTACTTTGATAACACCATAGGTGATCATTTATGATTAACATTTTGGTTACAAAGCAATTTGTGGACTCGAAAATTTGATAAAGTGGAAATTTAATCAGCTGGTTGATTGTAAAATCTCATAAATAAGGAGACAAATAATGGGCTGGTAAATCACCGCCTTTATGCTTGCACAAATCTTGCATACATACATGAACAACCGCATGCAATGCAAATGGTCAGTATCAGATAACACTCGCTAGGCAGTCGGGCTTAGCGTGTCAAAGGGCAATACTCCCGTTTTCAACCCGCAGTGCACCAATTACTTGCATTCACCTTTTGGAAACACTGACATAGGGGTTCTTTGCTGTATGCCACTTCCTCATCCGAGTACTCGACCTTCTCAATTACACAGTAAATTAGTCACCTCTCACTCAGACTGGACACCATGTTCTGCGTATCATATAGTGACACACACAGTCCTACAAAATTGAAAGACACACTTAATATGCCTTCTCCCTAAACACTGCAATGCTTTCGTCACAGGACGGGGTGAACTCTTGCGGGGAGAATTATTCGTTATATGACATTGTCACTCTGAAATAACCGGATTAAATTGGCAGTAACAGTTTTGCAATGCAATTTTGTGTAGAAACCATTGATGACGTGATTTAGACGGCCGAACTTGCTTTTCTCAGTTAACTAGGTAAATCGCCATTACTTTGCACTGCAGGATTACCCAGCTGGCTGTTGAATAACACGCGCCTGAGTCTCTGCAAGCGTACTTCTTACTTGGTTACCTATGGAAAAAATGGGGCTCATCCGTCTGCGTTACACCGTCCGACCCGTCATCAACTTTTAGTTTTTCATGTTCAGCACGCCGAGATCAAATGACTTATGCTGGATTTAGTGGAAAAGTGATTCAGTCAGATAATCCACATAAGCTGCAACAAAAGCAACTTGTTTTGTTCAGTTCAGGTGATTGAACATTCAGCCTCTTTGCAAGAAAAACTAAAACCAGTCGAGAATTGGGGTCATCGTCTGAAGACCAACAGATAATAACCTTCTATGTTGATGTTTGTCAAACATTTTACATAAAAAAAGACCACAAAATTTCCCCCAATATATGTACTGGCCAAACATGATGCGTTATAAGTACGCGCATTATGATGATGAGAATGAGGACATGAAGGCGAACACGTAGGTCGGCCAACAGTCCGGTGGACTTATGGCCATGATAAACGCAACGTCTGATCAAGCCGCTTTTGATGACATAACAATGGGTCAAGCAACCTGTCTTGCATACAGAGTGCTCCCATTTGGACTGTCTTTGGTCGGTTAGCTGGCACTTGATTGACGAAAGTAGATGGGTTGTTTAGTGTTCATCTGGTGCCCAATTTCAACCAGATGAACGAGAACAGCATTCTTGACTGATCGTATTTTCCTATGCCCCAACCACGATGGATGGTGTTCCGGGATTTGTTTCGAGGGTTGTCTTGAAGTTCGACCAATACAACCTACTCCACAGGTAAAAGCGGAAGAGTAGATACACATCGGTGAGGTATGAACTGTCAATCTGTTTTTGATATAAAGCCTGAGAAGTGGAGATTTGGCGGACTAGGTGCGTAGTTCATTTGTGGCATGTCTTGCTGATTACCTGGTTGAGCTTATTTGTCAGCCATTCTGCGGCATTGTTACCTTTTGAGAGCGCTCGAATAAACATAGCCCTCTTTCTTACACCCTGTCATTCAAGTTTGGGTGACAGTTTGATCAGGTTTTGCGTGGTAAATCGTTCCGGATGAGAATTGTCACGCAGAACGTTCCCCATGAATTAGATATCACTGTCTAACGTAATCAGTGAACAAAGTCCGTATGCTCTGTTAGTCAAGCGACGCATTAGATTTTTCTTCTGTTTGAAGTGTTGAGATCCAAGAAAGTTTCTGTACTGAACTGTCCACTTATTATCTCGGTGAATCTTGCATTGAACCATGCCGTCTACTCGTCAAGTGGGAGTATTCAGCTTTCTATCACTGCCATCTACTCGTCAAGTGGGAGTATTCAGCTTTCTATCACTTCCAAATGGGACATTCTGTATTGTCAAGGCTATGAAAAACACGTTGCTTGACCCAATGTTATGTCATCAAAAGCGGTTTGGTCGGACGTTGCGTTTATCATGGCCACAAATCAACCGGATTGGTGGCCAAACTACGTGGCCAAACCAATGAACGAGTGTGACACAGTAGATCAACCAAACTATCACCACTTGACTGACCAGTGATCTAGGTTATCTGGTGTATGTCCGATCGATATCTCGGTCAAACCCCACAAACTCCTAATACAATTGTGTCGATAAAAGGATGAATAATCAAAAATAGGTTCGCTTAATGTTGTTATTCCCAATCATTATATATATATATATGCGAGTCACTGGACTCAGAGATTATCATTGGCATTTGATACAGCTGGCTTGATCAGACATTGATGCACGCCTAACAGTATTCTTTTCAAAAGTGATTACTAACGCATTCTATTATCAACGTCGTTGACGTTTAATCTGCGTCTGGACCCGCCGGTAGATTTGTACAGTGACAGTGATGGCAAAACAGCTAGCATTGCAAAGCGTTTAACTAGAGCGTACAGTGAGGGGCAATCTATAACAATCCCTGTCACAAAGAATGTTTTCCAATTCGTATCAGTTCATATCGACCCCACCTTAGAACTGATCAAACCAAAATGACTATTAACTTAGAAGATGTAAGTTTCTGGGGAGGGGGTTGGGAAACCGGCTGAAAATCTTTTCGTTTACGACCGCATTCCTATTAAAGTCATTTCGATCGCAATGAGACGGTACTTGAGTAACACTGGAATTTTTGCTCAATGTCTCATACCTCACTGGTTGATTGAAGCATAAATCCGATAACTGATTAGAATGTAAAACTCTATCATTGTTGCTACGTTTCGTGGAGCTGACTAAGCTTGGTGAACTAATAAAGGCTCATCGTGTATATTCGTAACGAAGAAGTCTATAGGTGCTAGACAAGCGGTCAGGCATCCAGGATCCAGTTAACACAAACTTGTCATAGAGTATGGCATAATCGAGTTGTTCAGTCTTGTCCTAGATAAACCAGGTTATGCATGCATTATGTGCTGGCCTTATAAGTCTGATTGAACTTTACAAACAATCGCTGCTAATGGTGATTTGCTTATTTCATACTTGATTCCATTGTTGTCTCTGAATCGTTTTAGGTCAGTTTTCGATGACCGACAACTACATATGTTTGTTAGTACACCAGGTAATAATTAAGAGAAAGAATGGACGATGAGAAAGAGTGGACAGAAAAAAAGGGAGCAAAAGTAGAAGAAAAGCAGCAACAGCCTTAAAGAAGTACTGTAGATTTTTATTGTTAATAAAGCCTCGTCATTTTGGTCTCTAGAATAAAATTAAACATTGTTAACTCAGCAAATAACATAAATGTAGAGACGATAAGCATCGGAACCTTTGCTTTAGCTTATAATGTAGATTGTTTAAAATAATCTTATGTCCAAACTTTTCATCATCGTCACCGAAGACAGCAACAAAATAGTAGCTTGTATCCTCACTTAACCACTATGTCATGTGGACCAACAAGGAGAGGTTTGACCAACCATGGTCTCTCTCTCCTTCAAGTTAGAGATCAAAATAGAACTGGCATATTTTTCGAGAAAAATATCGATTCGAAAGCACTGCCGCCCGCTCACTGTTTTGCTATACAAGCTTTTGAAACAAGGATCTCGACTGGGAACCCTAACTGCTTTCCCGTTTATATCTGAGCTTTCCGTTAATACCTCAAACCATATATAATCACGAATAACTACAACTACGAATACTACTTTGATATCAGTCCTATAGGACAGAAGTCTTAAAAATTGACTTCGGGCTGATTATCAAGTTGTGACATTTCTACACAAAATAAAACAGTCATACATCAACAGCGATAAAGCAATAGTCTCCAGTTGATCAATGACCAAGGAAAATTGTCAGTGATTCCGCTATGCATTTCAAGCATCCGCCAGTCACAGCATTATTTCTTATCTTAAAAGTCATGCTGATGACTCTCCATGTTTGCTGTGTTTTGTTTATCAATTATTGGGCTGCTCAGTAAATTACACTGAAAATACCTTAAAACAACTCGACAAATAGGCAAAAAACAGCGTCCACATAACGTGCACTAATAAAGACACTTGATTTGGCCCTCGTGGATATTCTTTTCCAAACGGAATATCACGAGATTCAAAGTGGCTGACAATATATCAGCTGTATACTCGTACTTCCCGTATGGATCGATAGACTGATATATAGCTTTCAACTTGTAAACGACTGAGGTTTTGTGAGGGAACGTATAAAACTGTCAGAAAAATCAATCAGTCCAGTTAAACATGTAAGCGTACGGTAAGGTTAGGTCAGTTCGGATTAAGCCGAGTTGATAAGTGGGTCAAGGTACAACTGGTTAGCAGTAGACTTCAGACAGCTATCAATTGTACATGAAAATGATGAACAAGGATCGACGACTGGACACAGGAAGAAAATAAGGTTAGATTTGCTGTCAAGGAAAACAATCAAACAGTTCGTCAGTAGTTGATATTCTGTTAAGCGAACACAACAAAGTTGACTGAGGTTAACTAAATTCAACTCGGGTTCCAATAGTCAGCAGCGCTTCCAACTTTAACATACGTGACAATCTTCTAAATTTGGTACAATAAACATTAAGATATTGCTGTATTCTTCACTCAGGCTGTACTTCAGAAACTTAAAGACTAATTTATCTGTCCGAATAAAACAGGCTTGTGGAATGTTCCACCTGATGTCTGTACAAGTGAGTTTCATATCCATTCGGAAACGGAAACGTACGACAGCTTGTTTCCTAGCAAAATTATTTTACATGGTGCTGTGAATGCCACTGCTTTGCCCCAGATATCTTATCATAGCCAACACACTTTCTGATCCAGTCTGATAAAGCCCATGTATACGACAACCTGGATTCAGGAACAGTACAAATTCCTTATTCCGATGAAAATGATCTTCACTTGTTCAGTGTTCAGGAAAACGTTTTATCCCCACGCCCTCATTGCATAACCATAGCAATATGTTATCTGGAGATGGCAACGCAGCTTCGTCAGTGATTGTAGATCATATAATCTCGTAAGACTAAGTTGGATTGTCTGATGAGTATTTTTCGACACATTCTAAGTTGAGTTGTTCTTATTCAGAGATCTACTGCAATTCCATAAAGTTTATCCAACTTGATAAGCTGACCACAGTAAGGGATGAACTTCAAGGACTACACTCGAGAACGGTTTATGCGATGCGATTCCTTTCGGTTTCTTTGCCACTGGTTTACCACTGGAATTTCTTGCCATTTCATCGCTGTGTTTTCATAGTTGCTTTATGTGAAGGGGGTTACGCGCCTACGAAAATCAACTGATCAAAAGATATGAAAATGCTGTGAGTTGGAAAATGAAACTTTGAACTAAATTTTCTGTAAGCCATTATACGAGTACGATGCCATGTACACGGTGACATGATAAATGGCTTACTTAATAGGTAAATGTTATCAGAGAATATTTTACTAATGAACGTTTTGTCCAAACCGTTGACCAGTAAGACGTAACTGTATGTCTAAGCGACTGTACCTGTTTTACAAGTACAAACCTTAAGTAAACAACAAACGAATTAGATAATTTCTGATCTGCATTAATTGAACCTCTGAACGAAAACCTGTGATTTTAAAGGAAACCACAACCTGATTGACGTAATTGCACATCCAGATTATTTTGATTTATTATAAATAAAAAAGCATGAGTTTCAGGTACAGTCTTGACAACGCACAGCTTAGTTGTCTCACCGGTTTTTGCCAGTTCATTGTGGACTGCTATGCTATCGCATCAATGAGTGTAATTTTTGTGTGTATCTGCATGTGTACTGATCACAAACAGACCAGAATGACTGTACCTGTGGATATATTTTCATTGATGTTACTGGAATAATATGCACATAAATAGTTTGTTTAAACATCCTTTTTGGATATGTTTATTTAAGAGACGGCCTTTTGATCGGGAGACATGAAGGTTGACATCACACAAGCATTTATTAAAATAAACCATCCCTAAATCCGTACAGCACACTCCGTAGACCGTTGGCAGCACTGCCAATTCGTGATTCAGGTGAAAAGATTGGGTGACCAGAAATATGCCATTTAATTGGTCGACTGTTTTGGATGAACGATCGATGGTCCGCTAATCTGCTTATCGTTCCAGACTTCTGTTCTCACACGTAAATGACATTTAAATATTTGGACTTATCAGCCTATTATTTAGTATTTACGTAATCTGTCACAGCGGAGAGTGCTAAGCAGTCTGTTGTTACAGGTAATGACATCAGTTGTTATTTTCTTGTCTATTAATGTGACCAGTGAGCACAATTTAGCAGACTGATTTCAATACCAGAGTAACACGAGTAATCTTACCCATGTTCATACTTAGTCCATTGCCAAGTCAGTCATCCCACTATAACTCGACAAACAGGATCACGAAAACAATTGATGCAGTACTCTTTCAACGCACAAGATTTTGATTTGCATATCTGACGTAACAAGACGACGACAAGGTGCTATGCCGAAGCTGCAGTCGATTGGTGCAAGATGCGAAGTGGACAGACGATGGCCTGGCGTAGATAAATGAAATCGTACAGGAAGGGGTTGGCTACTGTAGATGGGGTTCGTCTTCCAGGCTGGAGCTCTCGCGACTCACAGAGTCGGCGGCTTGAGACGTTAGGTGAGATGGCGGCTAACCGAGCTTAGTGGCGTGAATGTTGTCGTTGTTTGTCAGAGTTGTCTGTGAAGTGATTGCACTTAATGACGCGGAGTAGTGAAAGCCGCAAGGAAGCTGTCTTGCTGATGACGCCTTACTTTCACTTAAAGTTCGGTTGTTTGTTTGTAAGGTGTAGGCACCTTGATTTTGCATGTTTGAATGTAGACGTAGCTATTTTTAGTGATTAGGTCCCCTCCCCTTCCCTTTTTTCCCCTTCTCTCTTCCTATACAGGGTTTGCTTTCTATTCTTCGTGGTTGTGTGGCAGTTAAGCATCGGTGTGAACCACTGATTTATTGCTGTCTGTAATGATGATGATGATGTGTCTCCGTAATATTTTCCTCTAGTGAGGACATTCATCGAAATAGTTAAACCTCTATCCCTCACATTCTGTTGGACAACCGGGCACTTTCGATACTAGTTTCAATATTCCGTCGTCTATCTGCACACTGCATGTTTTCGAATTAACCCCGCTTATTATTTCTCGTCTCAATGTGTTACACAATCAACATGCGCCAATGGATAACTGTTTACAGGGCTGCAAACCGCTTGCGAGCAAAAACCCTGCATGTTAGTAGTACGCTGTCAACGGTATTGCGTGGGTTTCTTTAGCTAATTCGCAAACAGATTTCAACATACACATACTGAACACTAAGACCGAAATATCGAAGAGAAGTTCCTTGGCATTGAGAGACCGGTCTGTGACTCTGACAACTGGACGCTGTTACCCTCATCAGCAGGCCGATAGCTAACAAAACTGTAACTCAACAACCAGATGGCTTTTACTCGCGAAACCTATGGCAGATTACTTTAAAACAAATAACATCCGGCATTTCAAAGTAAAAACAGGCAGTAGTTTTTGCTTACTCACAAAATAACTTCAGTAATCAACCTCAACCTCATCGAGACTAGCATCTTACTTGGAAAAGGAGCATCGTTTACTAATTTCAGAAATGATGACCTCTATTTGTACCGTCTGACGGCAACTTTTGAATTTTTTTCGAAATGACTATTTTCATTGTATAAAACCCTATATGATGATATTATGAGTCACGCCTTCAATTGTTTTGCTTCGTTTTCTGTCGATTTGTTTGAACAGGTCAGAGTTTGGTGTTTACGCAACCAATGGCATTTAGTTGTCCTAACCATCTCAGGAATGGTAGGCTGCCTCCTGTGTGCACTCTGTTTGTGGCGTCGATCGCAGAACATTGCACGCCTGGAAATTCAGACCAAGGAGCTTACTAAAGCAAAGAAGGCCTTAAATCTGGCAGATCTGGATGCAAAAGTTGACTGAAATTGGACAGAGGTTGCTTCGTTTCAACTATGTTGTTATCCTTATGAGCACGAATAATTTGAACAAAAGCAAGTTTTGCAAGAGAACTGAAACTGAATCTTTGTAAAAAATCATTTTCCGTAATAGTTGATGTTCATTTTGTCTGAAAACATTATTTGGAATGCATGAAATGGTAACGGATAATGCTGTTTATAGGCGTAATCCTGGAAATTAGGGACTTCAAATAGCCCTAGAAGTCCAACATGAATTCAAACCACCGGCGTAAGTAATACGAAGGTCTCAGATTGTTTACACTAACTGGTTTCATCCATAGGACAAGAACACGGGTGTACGGTTGTACACGGGTATCGTAGAAATCAGAATCTATCACTGATTGATATAAGCGGCATACGCAACGTCATAAAATGTGAAATTATTGGACCAGTACGCAACTAGGAACTTGGCAACTACCGAATCCTGATGCAGCATCCTAAAAATACTTTAAATTAGTTCAATGTGTGATTGTCTGTTTTGCCGAGGTCTGCATAAGTGATGAATTGAATAGGTTTCAGCAAAACGGTCTTTTCTTTGAGGAGTTTCTACATTATATCGTTTATTTTGAAGAGCAATATACACAACTTCGTTCAAGGGAAGAACAAACGGTGACACCAAAATTAAGCAACAGATATGTAAAAATGGTGAATGTGAAAACAAGCTGTCTGTCTAATGCGAGACGCTGCATAGTTAGTAACATTGAACAGCTGACAAGTCCTCTGATAAGAATAACAAGCTTTAATGAGCCAGTCATCAAATGAAAAGTTATTTCCGCCGTACATAACAAACGAGTTTAGAATTTGTTTTAAAAAATAGACGAAAAATAATAAGATAATAGGTGAACGGTCAGTCTCACAAAATCAAAAAGCTCTTCAGGGCACATGGGTGCTATCACAGTCAAGGCTCACGCATCGGGACAGGAAAATGCCCTTCATAGTGAGACAACTGTCAGAGAGGTGGCAACAGTTAACGCCAGGTTCCTCGCATAAATGCGTCGTAGGTTTTTAGGGAGCCAGTAGACATAAATCCGTGACTGCGTCGGATGGCAGCCCCAGTCGAAAAATAGCGATACTCGATGAAGGAAATATAATACCACGAAAAGAGATGATCACAGGTGATTGAGAAACAGAGTTTACATCACAGCCCAAAGAATAGAGGACCGATTGAATAGCGACATTATGAGAGCCGGTCCCGTACTTCACAATCTTGTCTGTCCAGGCAAATTGGCTTCGGTAATCATCTACTATACTGAAGTCAAGCACCACAGCAGCGCCTTCACGAACCACGATCACATTGGGTTTGATGACGAGCCCGCCGTTGGTACTCGCAACTCCTCGAAGACTGCATAGCCCAAGTTGCGCAATCGTTTCGTCAGGTCTTTGGCCACACGGTTAAGTCAAGCACAACACACGTCATGGGTTATCCAGCATGACTGCAGAATATGAGCATGGCTTTCTGGCTGACCGCAGTATTTACGGCAGAGAACCAAGTGGTCACTTCGGCCACCTCTTGAATTTCGGACTTTAGTCTGGATCGGACTTCATCGGAGCTGGATGGCACGGATAAAGATTCTTTGGAAGATGCGATCTGGGTTAAACAGCCAACGGTTAGAGGGTGGAGAGCGTGGCACTTCCTGAAGACCACGGCTGTCAAGCGAATGGTAGAGTTTATCCATCCACGCCACATGGGCTTCCTCCTTGTTCATCATCACTTCATCCTGAACGCTTACTGGGATGTTCACTTCCCTCAAGATAGGGGCAAACGAATTATCTCTGACCACATTCCGCAGAACTGGATATTGACTAGAGGGAAGTCAGTTCACTCGAGATTTGCGCGAGATGGAAATAGTGGTGGGCAAACTAGGGATGCTCAAACAGCTCATGCGAACTGGGGTGTGGGGGTAGCTGATTGGTGTGTCTTCAGAAAGACTAAGCCACTACCGAAAAAACTGGCGAATCCTACAGTCCATGGCTTTTAGCGTGTTACGGTGGACTCGACTCAACACTAATGAGTAATTCATCTTCGGGATCAAATGTCGTCTCAGAAATTCAGGTTGTTGGTGTGACTCCAAGGGCATTTGGTAGTTTCATCCAGCATCGTACAAAGTTGCAGACGGTGGTTAGTGAATGCTTTACCCTTCCAGGTGAACGGGATACCTAGATAGGTCACCGTGTCAGAGGCGCTTAGTGAATGAATCATGTCAGGGCCGAAATGGATAGACTCATCGCAGATGGCATTTGCGTTATGTTTATGGTCACCGCGGATGATCATGAGTTTAGACTTCTTTGTGTTGATCTTCAGTCTGGATAGTTCCAGGGCACTAGCGGCGGCTGCAAGCTTCTCAGAGAGTCGCGTAGGATTCTCAGCCAGAAGGATCAGATCGTCTGCGTAGGCGAAACCGCTAACAAGTGTGTCGTGGAACTGGCAGCCAAGCTTCGGTCGAGATAGTGCCAGCACCTCATCCATTGCCATGATGAATAGAAGCGGGGACAGTGGGTTACCCTGGCGAAAACCACGCCGGGACCGGAGAACGGAGCCATTGAGCCTGGCGGAAGCATTCTTGTAGGAGTCGCAATGTAATGTGCCGGAGGTGGAGGAGCACCGAAGGTTCAGGCCGATCTGATAATCGAATCTTGTGAGATAGAATCGAACGCTTTAGACACATCAATAAAAGCCACACAAACTTTAAGACGTGATACATGAGTTCCGAAGCAGCGCATGAAGCAGGGAGGCTGCTTCAAGGCAACCGTCAAGATGTAAGAATGCAAACTGGGGAGCGGGCAGTTGCAAGCGGGAATTCCAACGATCGGCCAATATTTTGTGGTAACGGCGTATCAGCGTTCAAGATACGGCGATGGGTCTGAGCTTAGTAGGAGACGAAGGGCTGTTTACTTTGGGTACAAGCGTCATGCGAGAGCGGCATAAATGGATTGGACAACCTTGTGTTAGTAAGAAAAGGTTTAAGTATCCGGCCAGGGCATCAGCTTTCAGACGCTTCAAATGTTTGGGCAACGATTTGTCCAAACTAGGAGCGGTGTTTCCCATGTGATTCAAGGTGTGTGATACTTCATCTCTAGAGATTGGGTCGACCAATGACCAGTCCGGAGGCAGAATTGTGCGAGATGGTCGCTGATCAACATGTGGATGAGCCGATAGTACCTCGGACCAGTATTCGTTGGAATTATCTGGGAGGCCGCGGTTCATCTTATAGGCAGTTCGCCAGTTGCCGGAAAAAACTGCAACCGCAGCGTCTTTCTTACGCTGATGGTACAGCGTTTGGATCGGTGCATAGTTAGCCCTCCGTATCTGTTTCGTGGTCACGTTAACACGACCAAGGTGTCGAGTGACAAGTCGCCAGGTGTATGGAAAAGCTAGTGAGGCGTGAATGTTCAGCAGCGATTTATCTTGTACCACTGTGAAAATACCTGCCTGAAGACCGCGGGCAATAGCTAGTAGTTCATCACTGTGTAGGAAAGCCTCGCTATTGGACTCGTTGGGTAATCGCTGTTTGGATCAAACAGGAAAACCACTCCTAGTGATCAGCAGCTTTGAACCCAATATCCGATGTCGTGTTAGTCTGTGAGACGGTGGTTGGATTGGCAGCGGGGACAGTATACCTCTGCCAATTTAGCGCACACAGACGTGTCCGAATGCTCTCCAAAGTGCGACCTGGGAAATGTGATAGGAGCCGATAATGAAGTTTGCGTCGAGTAGGGCACGACGGAGCCAGTGCATCCGCATATCTGATAAGAGAAGCCTATTCTTGCTGAGACCAATTGGATCCGGCGGTTTTCATGGACATGAGATTCTCATGGTTGCGTTCGACGGGATATACATGCTTTCTGTGTTAACTGAGACCGATTTTGGTGGGAAAGCTGCGGCCACAGTTGGCACAGTCAAATATTGTAGTAGGCTGGGTGTTCACTTCCTGCTCTGGACCATTCCTGCGTCGATGCATACGAGTATGCGCCGGCAAGCCAGCATTCGATTTGAAAATATGGCCACATTCTGAACAGGTGTACTCCGCTCGCCTATCCTGTGTACTGGTGATTGCCTGCATGGAAGTGCTGGCGGTAATTTCACTGTCCTGATCGAATGTAACTAGTACGATTGAAACCAGGTAGAGTGGTTGGGCCTATCTTGAGTTGATGAACTCTTAGCCAGTCAAGGTTTGCACCGAGACCACCCAGTCGGCACCATGAGGAGATGGTTCAACGCGCCGACCTTTGGGAAGCCTCTACCTTAATGTTTGTTACTTTTGTTTATTTCCTCTATGTATCAAACTTATAAATTACAGGAAATTCCGCTTTGTTTCCAATGCTTCCAAACCAAACCATTGTATCTCTAATAAATCGGGGCATCAAGCAAGTCGGTATTTTCTCTCACCGTAAGATTTACCTTGCTACTGATCATTCGTTTGACAGGTTGCACATCGATTTGACAGAAATATATTGCGTACGTTGAGTCTACACACTGAAAAGATAATTCCGGAAGCCCAGATTTAAATTGCATCATCTGGCTGTAATCCGTTGTGTGGTGGGCTGAGTTTCTGTGCTGAAGCAGAAGGTTGTCGAGAAACACATCTAATTCAATAAGTGTTTCAGGTTTAGTAGGGCTGGTTACACTTGTGAGCGTTTTCACCACATTTTTTGCGGCACTGTTAGAACATGGATGCTTAGACGTCGTTCGTAAATGACAACACAGGATGCTGTCAAGTCACAGTTTCATTTAAGTGATTCCTCGCATGTCACCAAAACCTGCTGAATTACTTCTTGACTGGAACGTTTACGAACTGCTTGGATAGTCTATGACGTAGGAAGTGATGTTAAAAGAAATGCCTCGGGCCACCCTGCGTACGAATAAATCTAAACGGAAATTTAATACTTACCAAGAACTGGTCTACAATAGTTTGTATGCACATGTTGCCATGGTAAGCAACTGTTCAGTCACGGTGCTCATTTCTTTGGACTCACTTTCATTTCGTGACGAATCGCAGTCACTTGCTGTGTTCTCGATATCTTAATCTATTTTTAATCACCAACACACTTTGTTAATTGTTCTTCAACTGCTGAATGTTTAGGCATATAATAATAATCATAATCATAACAGCCATGAGCATGACCAAAAGGTACTGTGGCTCGAGCCGCCGTTCACATCGACAGTGACGTAGAATATCCTGGAAGAAAACGTTACTAAGAAGGTTGGAAATTATTAAAACAAAACCAAGCGGAAGAACTAGAAATGGTATGGATACAGGTACGCTATTGACTGCGACACATCGCCATCTCGGATAGCGTCTCTAACCAGCGGTTTGAGTGATCACGAGGACGCCAGCCAGGCAGGCGACACCTACCCACTTTGCTCAATGGAGCAGTCAAGGTCTTCATATTTTGTGACCACGTTGTTGCTTGACCACCACATCCATCACACCATCGATTTCATTCTAATGACATCTAAATGACCTTTATGCAAGTCGTATAAAACAGCTTTTCATAACGGTGGTGGAGCGACCAAATGATCTCTGCGACACAACAGGTTATCATGTTAGAAGGACAGTGCCTTTCGCTCTTTGAATAGTATTTGGTGTTTTCTCTTCGGGACCGTTGACCAACACTTGGTCATTACAGCGATTATCGTAGAATGATAGTTTTTAAATGTCTTGATCAGGTCCTGTCAGGCTACTGGAACGGCTGGCAAAGAAACAAACCTTAACAGCTGAAATACTGAAATATTGTGACAAAATTTGCTCGAAAATGGTTTACCAGGACGATAAATTACTTCATAATTTTAGGACGCCAGAAATTGATTCCTTTGCTGTATCACTGCCACCGATGATTTCGCAACTGATTTGCGCGAGTCAAATAGACATTGTAGAGCCTAATGGTCCGTAAACATTTTCAACCTGATACCAAAGAAGTATTTATGCAATTTTTTGTAGTCCATAAGACTGATAGCACACGCTTTCGTGCTGGCGAATATCTTTCACCTACTTTGTTCAATAATGGTGATAGACAGATAAATGGGTAACTTTCCTGTCTCAAAGCGGCACCGATGCCGACACCAGACGCACTTTTGGTCAACGTGGTATTTTTAGACATGGAAAATGGGGTAAGCATCGGTCTTTTAATTACAGCTTCTCGTTAAACGCTTCCATCGTTTTGAGTCCACGCTTATGATTCCGCTGAACGAACTGTGAATGAGTGTGTTTTCGTCACAATGCCCGATATAAAACGAGAGTAGTACACGAAGAAGCCCATTACTGACGACAACCCATCTTGATTTTTTGGTGATGTAATGGTAGCCAAAACTGTTGACCGCTCAACGTCCGGTCTGTATCCTTTATCGCATTTGTTGAGGCCTATAAAACGTAAGGGTTGCACACGAAAGAAGTTTTTAAAGGATTTTGTGACAATTTTTTAAATTCATGGGTCCGAAACTGTCCGACATTGTCTGCACATACGATCTTGCCTACGATAATGTTGTGGCTGAGTTTGAGGACAAACAACAGTCTTCTGGAAAATTACTAGCGTTTTTCTTACGGAAACAATGGTGGATTTATTGTTAAAGAAACGGCATCCATTAAAGTCCAGAAGCCAGTTTGGTCAGTTACTTCACTCGATGGTGGGTATAGTCACGTACACAGACGAATACATAGATATAAAGTTGTGTACTAAACCACTGAGGCGACTGTAACAGTTAAGAACATCCATCCTAATCGGTTTAGACTTCGTAGTAGGGGTGCGTTTTAGAATTGTGCGGTAGACCCCAATTGTTTCCGGAACAAGTTCATTAAATTCGCTTATGAGTGTGAAGTCAGAGAAAGAACAACATTGTTCCAGTTACCCTCCGATATAATTTTAAATAGAGAACAAAAAGTTGACAGTTCAAGTAATCATTGTCACTATACTACCGATGCCAAATAAAACACTGTGAAACAAGAATAATTTTGCTTTAGTGTGAGTAAAAAACACTGTCATTCGCAATGTTGTGAATAGACAGCATTTATTTTTATTGCGGTCCTCTGATATACATTAATCTAGTAGTTTATCTTTGTTAAAGTTCTATTGAGGTTTACGCTTCATTATATGACTGGACTAAGACCACTACCAATGGATTAGTTAAACAACCAAGTGCATTGCTTCAGTTATTTTTACACTAAAAGTGCCGGTTATTATTTTTCAATCAACACGACGTTCGATAGCCTAGAGGGAGACACTGTAACTGTCCTGTTAACTTAAATCGATGACTCAAAACATGTATAAGTTTAACAAACTTCACAGCTGCATGTCCTTTTCGTATTCTTATAGGCTAGCTGAAAGTCGGTGATAATATGGAAGGTAAAACTAACCATGACTACTGTAACATCTACTTGTAATTACCACTTAGAGCTAATCCAAACTTCACTCAACAAATTTAATGCCTTCGATGATTTCGACTCACCCAGTTGTCCTACTCGTGAATCAATAGTTGGAATTAGCATGAAAATTAATATATCGCCACCTTAAACAATCGAGCAACCAGAAAATTATTTACAGGCAAATGTAGCTGAATGTTTGTGTACGATGAGTTAATCGCGCCCACTGTAATTCCAGTGGAATAATGGTCAAAACGGTTGGCCATGAAGTTGCGACTGGAGTTTCTTATACAGCTTTGGCAAGGGAATGCTCTAATGACGTGACCTAGCGAAAACTAAACTTAGATATAATTTTTATTTTCAAAAGAAGCTGTCTAGAAAGTCAAGCAAATTAATCAAGTCATCCTATTGACCTGTGAAATCTATAAGCACAACGACAGGTGAAAGCTCTATCCTACTTTTTGCAGTTGGACTACAGCAATGCAAGTCACTCCTTTTGTTAGTTTATATCAGACACTCACTTTCACATGAAGGCACGAATCACATTGGCAGTTCCGGGGAGAAATCTCAGAAAGGTCATTAGTATTTTGTCCATCCTTATAGGTGAGGCAGTCCGTTAAGAGACAAGCTATCTACCGCCGGACCCAAGTGTGTTATGTACCATTTCAGTTGGTGCAGGCGCACCAAGTGTGCTGATGTTTTATGTGCACCAGTCAGGATGACTAACCAAAACTGAGCAAGGCTAAAGTTTTCTAGTAGGCAATGAACTGTACAAATGTCTCCCTTTTATTCAATCGATTTAGTTAAATTTGATTCCACTGTCATTAGGTAAACTTCATACTCGGTCGGTATCGCTAGGAAGTACTATACTAACGCAACGGTCTTGATAAAGTTCTGCGTATTCTTGGGTCAAGACAACAGTTATGGAATTGCTTCTGCGTCAAGTTTCTTAATAAATTCAAAACGAAACTCCTACTGACATGAAAATATTATCCCACCAAAACGCATTCGCGTTCCCGTGCGAGTAAAACTCAGGTTGCACAGAATTTGCCATTGGCCATTTTAATTAATGGTTAAAGAAACACCACTGTTTAGTTTATTATTCAAATTGCTGACCACACTGAGTGGTTGGCATGACGTTTCAAGCAATTTTTAAGTAACTTTCACATTAATATTCAGTTGCTTTTGTTACAATTACGTTTACCCCAAAACCTGTTCCGAGTTTGAACGATGTTCCTTATGATTGTGTGATTCTGAGCTAAATCATATATTAGATGTCAGCCAGGTGTATTTTGAAAATACTGACCACACAAATGATCTAGCAACCGAGGGGATCTGTAAGTGCGGATTTAACTTAATTTGGAAACGGCCAATCTTGTGCCTTTTCAACCACGTGAAGTGATGGTATGGAGAGGAAACACGGACTTGGTCCGGTACATTCCAAACCCTAGTTTTGCCAATATAATTCCCCGCTTACATCGGTCAATTTAAATTGATAAACAT
>JTDE01002595.1:56116-97284 GCA_014338405.1 Paragonimus skrjabini miyazakii
CACTGTGGTACAATCAGTAGTTTACCTGTATTCATACCGCTGCTAGCCCTTCCGCCTAGCTTTGACAGTTTTAAGTCCCTGTTAACAGGGTTATATTCTAGGTGATTTCAAGTCACAGCTGATGTGATCAATGGCCAAAGCCATAATACATCCTGGTCAAACTCATGATTTTTAAGAATAAACGAATGAATAAATATAGAACCATTCCAAACAAAACACCCATACTGTTGAACTGCGTCTTTTCACACCAAGATAAAGCCAGTCAGTCATTTGCTTCCCTATTAAATATAATCCGATGTATTCTGTATCATTGTGCACTGATAACACCGTTTCATTCTCATCTAGCCGATGAAATGTCACTGATAAGTTGGCATAGCAGATAACTATTCATACCCGAAATTATTATAGCAGGATGTTCCGTCTCAGGTAGACCCTACTGTGCAATTTACGTCCGTTTACTTCCGCTATTCTGCCGTGTTTTGGTGTATTTCAACCGTGCAGACCATTTTTTAGTCTTGTTGGATAGTTTTTATACCTGTCGTTATATTTTGCATCTGTATGTTCTAAAATAACAAATTTAACTACACTAAGCACGTATTCCAGTTGGTTTTGTGTACAAATTGTGGAGAAACATCACATGGACATCCTAAGACAGTAAGTTCCTGTCATGGTAAGTCACAGTCAAGTGAGAAGTTCATCTCTGAGGTTTCCTGGTTGCACACTTTTGAGTGAACGGTGTTGTGTGATTCCGTCATCATATACGTTGTACTGACGTCATACTTTAACTTAAAACTCGTTTGTTTGTCTATAAGTTGTAGGTATTATGAGACTGAACTGGAGCAGTTTTCTAAATGATGAAGGTTCAGCTGATCGGAACACACACACAACCTGCTGGAAGTCGAATTGCAATCGATTCGGCGCTCATTAATCTGAAACGCTGACCAACCACTACTTTGAATAATGTTATTCCATTCATAAAAGGAGTGCTCTTTTCCAACAAATTGAGACTGTTTCGTGCCATCAAGATTTCTGTTCTGATTTTCTCTCGATTGGGTAGCTCAGCGCGCGGCGTGGTGTCGGAGGTGGGGTTCAAACCCACACACACATTCGTGGATCAGAAATTGACGACGAAGTCTAGAACAATCTTGGCAAGATGATCTATAGATTTGAAGAATACTGCTTCAGGAAAGCAAACGGAATACTTGAACGTTTTCGTATCTTCTAAAAGAACCATCATCAAGTGTCATCTATTGAAGGAGCTGGTTAGGACTTACAATTTTTCCAAGTGCATGAAAGACAGTCTCATATGTGATCAAATGGTTCTTGGCGTTTAGGACGGTGCAATGACCGGGAGACTGCTGAGAGTGAGATAGTTAACACTTACTCAGTGTAGTGGGATTTCCGGCAGCCAAGGGGCCGAAGAACAAAGGATAAAAGTCCTTAACAGTAAAAATTGAACAAGGCCAAACGCGATTAGTCGAACACAAGTCAGGTGATGTTGAACTGACAAGCAAGATCGTCAACACTTCTGTATCCATGTGACACATGACGGTTGTTCCCTCATTTCAGTGAGCAGGTAGTACTCAACTTACCAGCGCACAATAAAATACTGGCGACCAACTTGAGGCATTCTGTATCAATAAAGTTATTCGTCAAATCTATGACTAACTATTTGGCAGTTAAAACGTTTTTGTTACTAAATAGATTGAAAAAGATCAACAACCAGAGATAAAATTGTGAACGAATATTCATTTTCACGTCGTCGGTTACTTTTACGAAATGTACGCACACATTATGTAATGGGGCAAACAACAAAGCAAAATAAATCCAGGCATGTTTGAGATAGTGAGTCAGGTAGAGTGAGCGTGGTCAGCGAATTGCAAATGAAGTGTGTTCGTCGACGAGGAACATAAGTTTGGCGAGCCACAGTGGAATTGCAGTAGATTTTAAGGTTAGTATAGCTCAAGAGAGTAGTTAAACAAAATTAGAAAATCTATACGGATCGAACGGGAGAAGGAATAAATCACTGTAAGGTCCATAAAAATCAGACAAGGACTAAACAGGATGTAATCGATTAATCCCGCTTAAATCGATAAGGCAAAGTTGATGAAAAAATAGAGGAACCTGAAAGTTAGAAAACATTATTAATAATAAATCAAACTGAAATGCTATTTTTAAAAAGAGTGCGAAAATGAAGTGAACACATTGCGACAGCAGCGCATTAAACGCTTGGTCACCAACTGTTTCTGGATGCACAGATTAGTGTACTGGGATGGCTTTCGCGATGTCAAGTTTCAAATCCGACCAGATTGATTTTGCTCTGCTGCTTGCACCCACCATATAACATGCATGCCATGAATTTATTATCGGATTCCGGAGAAGTATCAAGCTAAATATGATTTAAATATCATTGCGTAAGGCGTCTTATACACTATTGCGGGACTTTTTCAAATGTTCGGTTACAAAAACCATCGATCGAAACTTAAATGAGAAGTCCTGATAGCAAAATTGTTCATTTGAACGACTAAGACTGTTACAGAAGAAGCTGGTTGACATTTTGATGAGATATTCGGGCAGCTTTGGTCGTTTACACGTTTTTCCACTAGACTTTATTTCTCATTAAGGCACAGCTATACACTAGAAATAAATCTTGATTAGAGCGAAATGTGTAATTGGTTATTTTTTAGACAGCCGATTCAGGCGATCATCTGAGGGTTTATGTTTTCGTTCTGTCAATGTTATTCAATTTGTACAGACTGGAACTAAGCAAAAACCTGTTCTTCAGATTACTGTAAACCAACCGAATTAACCCTTGTTTTGTTAAGCCGGTCTGTTCATTCTCTGTTTTTCGATAAAAATTGAAGTCTCACTAAACATCTCCTGTCTCTTTGAGGCATAAAACCTACATTTTTATTTACTATCCTCTAGCTATCAATCTATTTTTGCCATACCTCCACTTTATACAACAAAAAATTGTACAGCCATTAAAACGTTGAGATTTATGTTTGTGAACATTGTTACAACTGTCATGTTTTTGTCAGCCACATATTCGTCAGATGATTCAAAGCAGATCAAAAGCTGATCACTTGTCTCAGTTTTAAAACATCATACTCTATTGGAAGTTAAAATTTTTTTTAAAATGCTGACGTCAGTGGAATGTATGCAAGCCGAATGATGCTGTAGATGACTTTCACACTTCAGTCAGTCCGATTTCTTCGTTAGATTTTGAGTCAACCCATCCGTTGAAATGGGATGACGGGCGGAAATCCGTTACCATTTCTCCATTCCTGTTTCTTGTTGGAATACTCATTACCCCTTCGAGATGTTCGACACCGAAGTGACGATGTTTGATGGTCACTGGACAATTAATATGATCTGATCCTGGTTCTATATCCATAGGAACACTGTTTTGACAACGGCGAATTCTTTCTGTGGTATGTGATAAGCACTTCGGTTTGGGGTCCGCTGACTTGTTCGGGGGCTGAAAACAAGAATGTAAAACTGTCCGTTAAAGCAGGCACATGACTCACAAAATAAAAAGCAGCAAAACAAATTGAACTTTGTATGTAAACAGAAACATACATTTCGACTAATGTGATGGCGGAACGATCGTTTTTGTGCAGCTGATGTTACAATCCAGCCAATGCGGACAGTAGCTCACCAAAAGATGTATAAAACCATGTCTCTAAAAAGCAATGCTTCTTAACGATACTTGTTCGGGTATACAAATTACATGACATTCTTATAGGTAGCAAATATTTCGTTTATTTTCAGGAGAAATTCGTCAAGAATGCAATTCTGTTGTGTAATTCATTTCTGGCACTAAATACGCGTCCACATTGGGTAGGTGTCGCCTGCCTGGATGGGGTCCTCGTGATCACTCAAACTGCTGGCTAGATACGCTATCCGAGATGGCGATGTGTCGCAGTCAATGGCGTACCTGTATCCATACCATTTCTAATTCTTCCTGTTAGTCTTCTCTCAATAATTGTCAGCCTCCTCAGTAACGTTTTCTTCTAGGATATTCTACGTCACTGTTGAGGTGAACGGCGGCCCGAGCCACAGTACCTTTTGGTCATGCTCATGGCTGTTATGATGATGATGAGTATGTATGACAGTCGAATTCGTTAGAACGTTTCATGTTCACGATTGCTTGTGATTTCTCGCTAATTGTTGACTATACAAATCACCTGCATAAATTCTATTTTGCGTCGCGTGGATCATATAGTTTCTGTTACTTATTGTAATTATCATGGGTCACTAGTTGACGACCTGAAAGAATTTGCGAATTCACCACAGGGTCACATCAATATCGATCCGTATTTAACAATGTCAAAGAGATGCTGGAATAAATGCTCTGCTGATGTCTAATCTCAATAAAAGTGTTGAATTATAATTAAGCAGCTCGGAATACTCTTTCTTTTATCAGTGACATTGACATCAGTGATCAAAATGACTTTCTGAAACTGACCGACCACAGTCAAAAGTAGCCACATCATCGTATAGAACGCTCTTTTTAACAGAAAATATCAATACAAATATAAACATAACTTGTGGTTCTGGTAATGTGATAAAAAAACACTGAAGTTTAGCCGATTTACTTTGCTTGAAGTTCAGCTTGTATAAAAAGCGTGGTTTAATTCTAGTTTGAGTTCAGATACCCCATAAAAATAGAAAACTCCTTATTAATCTGATCTTGTTGCACCAACACTTTATAAGAGTTGCCGATTGAAACTGGGTGAAGTAAAGACTCAGACTCTTGCAAGGGTTTCGGTATGGACAGAAATCAGCTATGTATATATGATCATTAAAAAAACACGAGTTAACGGCGGTTTTTAAATAAAGGGTGAGAAGTAAAAAAAGAGAAAAGAGACTTGAAAATTAAAGGAGGTTTCTCAGTTCGAAATGTTGCTGATAAGATATCCAGAGGACCAGGAAAGTTGTGGGTTGTTTTGCTCTCCTCTAGGACATCAAAAAGACCAATGGTTGTCAACGGAAGAATACTATGTTTTATTTGCATCTTTGTTAATGAGTATGATCTGTTCTTGACAGACATATTAACAGACTTGCCGTTTTTGACCACAGATACCTGCAACGATTAAACCATGTAATTTGTTTTCGTGCAGCGCCTGCTTTGGAAATTTTTGGACATGCCATAAATTGGTGAACTAATCAGGTTGTACAGAATGTAATGGTCAGACTAAGCACTTCGATTCCATCTGAATGTTCGTCACATCAAATGTTATACACTGGGATCACTGACAGTGAGGTAAGACAACGCGGAGAGCAAGGAACAACGTGATCAAGAAATCCGGAGATCCTGGTCAATCTTTTGAGTTGTGGGCAGATGTTGTTTGCACAGTCGGGATCCCCGTGATTGCTCAGATAGCCGAGTCGAAACGCCATCCAAAATGGAAAGTGCCGCAGTCAATCACATATCCGCAGTTATATCATTTCGAATTAGTCTGTTTGATTTTGTGTTATCTGTTTCGATCCCTGTGTTAATTTTTATTCCGTTTGAGTTAATCTGCCTCGTTGTTCAGGTAAGCCACAGTAACTTTCAATCAAACTTATGGCTGTTATGAATAAGCAAATACATTAGGGATGTGTAGGTGTATAGATGTGTGTATAGGTGTAATACCACTAACTAAACCTAAGCAGTCAACTTCTAAATGCCAACAATGCTTGTCATGAACTGACTAGCAGGCGTGAGTAAGGTGGCATAGCAGGATAGCTACATTGCATCTTTTATTTCCGCGCCCCATTAACTGTTCGTCTTTCGCAGACAACTCAGTCAAACAATAATCGCATTCCCATGACTGCACCAAATAAGCCGCCGCTAGCTTTAATGTCTCTATCCGGTAGTTCGGGATGCTCTCAGCTTGAGTAACAAACGATGACTTACCACTGGTTGTGTACACTCATCTGCGCGAACCCATTAAGAAACACAAGATGTTAAATGAACCGTTCTGAGGATGATCCTTTAGTCTACATACAGGAATATACAGCCTTAATTAGATTATGCTGTCCCCCTAGTTTAGGCTTGTTCACATTGTATGTAAAGTCCACTGTGACAGACTAACACAACTGTCTATTATTTGTTAAGATGGTTTATTCAGCGAGTAAGTTCTAGTACATGGATAATAAGATAAAAAGAACTGACAACATACCGCTTTAATTGTCTTCTTACTATTTTTCCAAACTGGATGGAGGCTGACTAACGCCTTAATAATTTATAACAAAAAATGTGGACTGAGTATTATATAAATGTGGAATTTTTGATGAAACATGAGTGGCGTTTCACCTATATCAATAGAATATGGTTATTCATCAGTAGTATATTGTATGTTCAAGCTAAAACTTTTACTACACCTTGGGCATTAACACGAGGTCTGTAATAAATCAGAAGTGCTGATGTCAATTAGAATACTTTGCTAATCAACACTGATCACAATATTTCGCAAAACTGTTAACTATTCCTCTGATTTCAATATAAAGAGAGGCCATAATTGTGACGTTATCGCTCGGGGTTAAAACGACAGTTACCGTAACCTATCTCCAAGAGATTGGGCAACTTATAGTGAGCATGACTGTACGGTCCATCTACGTTACGTTCATGCACGTGCACACACACATACACACAATGGCCCACTCACATGAACCGTCCCGTTTCACACCTGCCGGTTGCACAGGTCACGTGCAAAGGTCACGTTCACTGTAAACTCTAGTCATTGTTACGTGTAATTCACTTTCATGCTGGCTCAGTCAGGATACACAAGGTTCCTCCTAACTACTTTGAGTTCTCACTTCAATGCTTAGTGCAGATATAACAATGACAGAGAGTTTTTCTGTGATATGTCGGTCGTGTTAAGTGTGAAGTTAACTTTGTGATATTCAGCATGACTGCTACTTGAAAGCGAAGCCGTAGTTCAAGGCTCGTTCGTGAATGGAATAAATGGGAACATGGACAATGGCAAAATTCATGTGCAATGTTCATTTATGAAATGAGTTGACTGTAAATCCTACGAATGCATGAAAATACTAGTCAATTCTGAGTGAGGCATATTGTATTTTATCAGAAACTCCATTGATATTTGTCCGTATTCTAGCATTCTATTAGCTGTCAAAGCTAGTTCAGGGTGTTTCTTAATGTAAGATGTATTCAGTTATTTTGCCAAGCGAAACTTTATGTTAGAAATAAGTGAAGATCTGTCAGATCAACCTATCTAAAGTGCGACGTTTGATGTTGCAAACAGAACGGACCAAACTGCGTGATCTCCGTATAGGATAAGTAATGGTGAATACTATGTTACATCATGACCAAAACATGTTAATACGACGAGATGATTTTAAACTAACTAGACCATATATGCATCGCTGGTTTAAAAAACAAACTCTTACTACGTTTGTATTACTTTCCACGTCTGAGTAATTAGAAGGCATGTAGAAGTAAGTTAATAATCTACCTCCTCTCGATTCTCTTTGTTAGGTATTTGGCAACGTCTTTTGCACAATGTGGGTTTTTGGTCCAACCTGCTGGGTTCCCCTGGAATTTTATCCTTTACTTAACGCTTGAAGAGGCACGTCAAGCAATGGTTGTGTTACATGCCACAGACCTTCCGTTTGAATAAACAACCACAAAAATGTATTTTCAAGACAGCCCAGTCACCGTAAGAAACCAAAATTTCGAATCTCAAGACTGTCACTAAAATGGAGGACAAAACAAACTGGGAAACTGGATCTTTTTGATCGACCTATGAACTACTACTTGGTAGCATCGTTAGTTTGACCAAATAACTCAGTCTAAAATACAAATGAATAAGATATTCACTTCATAACGTTTTGTCATATCATTGCCGGAATAATTCAGGATGGTTTATATTCTAGTGTCTTGGGCTTAATATGTCGCCAAGTTGAACCAAATGAAGTGATCTACACCGATTCGCAAGCAACTGGTCAAATACACCGTTGGTAATGATGAAACAAGTTATATTACTGTGAAAAACTTTGAAAGCTGTTATCCGGGTAAATAATTAACAGTCTATTGCCCCATGTCTCTGTGTTTAATAACTAGGATTATTATTATTATTATTATTAGTGAGCTAATGCTTCTCACTCCGCACTTTCCAGATTCCATCTTCACTTAAACAGAAAAGTCAAAAACACTAGTATTGTGTCCTTGTCTTTCTATTTTACTTAAATATTTGACGTGTGAGGAATCACTGTTATTCTATCTTATCACAATTGAGTTATTCAGTACGTAGTTTTTAGTCCGAAGTGGAATATGATAGTATAGAGTACACAGATGTTAAACCATAATTATGTTATCAATGACAAAACAAATAAAGGATTGAAATTAATTAGATAATATTTCGCATTCACTTTTGTCATAGAGAGGGAGCTACCAGTGAACTGTGCTCTAATGCAGCTATGTAAAATGAGAACACTATAACAATAACTGTTTTCACCTCAGGTGATAGTTTAATGTGTGGTCGATGTATTTCACAACAACTGTGATACTCAGATATATTTTTCGTTTGTTTACACAGTTTATGTCATCATCATCATGGTAAACAGCAATACAACAACGTTTCACACTGACGCTTAAGTGCCACACAACCACGAAGAAAAATACCCTATATAAGAAGACAGAAGACAAAAAAAGAGGAGGGGAAGAAGACCTTACTACTACTACTACCGCTATATTCAAACATGCAACATCAAGGCGCCTACACCTTGAGGATAAACAATTGAGTTGTAGGTGAAAGTGAAGCGTCATCAGTAAGACAGCTTCCTAACGACATTTACTGCCCCGAGTCATTGAGTGCACTCACTTCACAGACATTTCAACTAGAGAACGACAACATTCATGCCACTGTACTCAGTTGGTCACCAACTCACCGCAAGCCTCAAACTGTTGACTCTGTGAGTCGCGAGAGCCCCTTCCCTGTAACAGTTAACATCAGCGCCGGTACGAAGTGGCTACTGTGCGCAGATTTCATATTATAAATGCTGTAAGATATCAACGGAAGCAGCAAGCTGTGTGTACTGACCGGCATTCCTTAATGGACACAAAGAAGACGAGATGCAAGGTTTCATTTGTGAGAATAAAACGGAGAGACTCATATGAACCTTAAGAAATTCATTGACAGAGATGAGAAAGTCATGTATTAGTGAAGCCGACTTACTACTTACAGTGTGTTCCGTGTTTCACGGACTCCCTGTCTCAATGAATTGAAATACAAAGTCATCAACTAGTGAAATAGTTGGGGAGATTTTTTATCGAACACTGAGAACAACGTAAAATGTTGAATGATCAAAAATAGCATCTCAAATGTAGTCAACTTGCTGCACACTACTGCCTGAAATCAAAATGGTTGTTTGTAAGAAGTGAGGGTTATTTTTTACGCATACAATTCATTAGCTGGTTGTTTGTGATGATATGTTGTTCACAATATGTGGGTTTTCTGGTCATCGTTTCAGAGGCCAAATTGTAAGATTTCGTCAATTGAGCTCGCCGGTCCCGTCCTGTCTTTTTTTATTCTTAGAAAGCTACAAAATTCTTCGTGTTTTGTTTTATTTACACATATTGTCACGAATAAACGAGAACTCAGTAGGGCAGTGATATTAGCCTTGTCATGTCATATGCCCTGTAACAAAAGTTCGTGTATTTTGATCTCAGGTGGACATCAGTAAAAACTAATAATTCAAATAGAACATAAATTCAAGGTTTTGACACATGCTATGTGATTTTCTCGGGGCAACTGGAAAGTTACCTTCAAGTTTTTTAATGCTTCGCCATCGAACCTTACAACTTAGTTTGATATTGAAGTTACCCTGACATTTTTCGTTCTAATCCCCGTTTGTTCTTTAACACAAACCATATATTCTGACCTGTGCAAAATTGTACTGATGCATAAAGTTAGTTACCTGTTATCTTGTAGTCATTCTGTACACTTCTTAATTTGGTGCTCTGGTAATATTACGTCAGCTTCATCCTGCCTCATCGCTGGACAATGCATTGGGAACTGAATGACACTCTTCGAGAATAATCCAGTAAACCAATATTTGTTGGAGTACCACATGAACTAACAAAGTTATTCTTCTGTCAAACGTAGAACATTTTTGGGTTTTTATTCTTGCTTTCTTTGTTACATCGTTTGAAGGAAATTACTTGATACCATTCAGTTTTTCACCCATGGATTATTTCAAATGTTACGCTCCTTCGAGTTTCTATTAATTTTTGATTTGTTTTCAGGAGTTTATTTGACATTTATCACATGTGGGAAATCTCGCTCATGATTTGTCCGCGGTTACATCGTAATTCTTGTTTTCAGTCCTGATGTGCGTCATATTGCGCGCGCTGTTGTATGAAAACTGCCGTGAATCAGGAGGTCACTGTCAGACTGAGACACATTCCCCAGCTATTTTTACGATAAAGTCTACGACTCGCTGGATTTGTTCTATTGAGGTCAATTGAGCCTGTATCTCAAAACGTCATTGCTTATGTTAATAACTTCCACTGAAAGCTTAAGGACCCTTGTCATCCGGTCAATTTTATTAGAAGGACTATTATAACCCCATTATTTGTTGGTCAAACCATTGTATTTAAACGACATTTCTTGGTTACAGATTTCATACTTCGTCACCATATCCCAAATATTTGTTGCTTGGTAACGGCAGGTGCCAACACCAGCAACACCCCTGTGTCACAGTATACCCATCATTAATTCTCATATAAACCCTTTGCCATCAATTCTCAACTAATTGATGTATTCTGGGGTTCCTTCTCCAAGTAACACCATTATATAACAATAACATGTAGAAACTTTATGAGCTGGAGCTCATAACAGGTTGTTAAACCAACAGCAATCCTGTTTTCTCATAATTTTAGCCCGAGTATCTCCGAATGGCTTCGACAACACCTCACTAAGCTGTGTCCCTTCTCAATGCAAACAACAGATCAAAAATTTAACGTGTCAGACTCGCGTCCTAAGCGGCGGCCCGAGCCACAGTACCTTTTGGTCAGGCTCATGGCTGTTATGATGATGATGATGATGATGATATAGGCATCTGTCAGTATATGCCCGAAATTTAACAAATCAACTCTTATCGTTACACAGAGCATTTGGACTCTGGCGGTCTGAATGTCGGGGTGGATTTACTTTTCAAAGTGGCTCATCATAACGCACAACTCAAAACCATTTTAGCACTCAACTAAACGGTACTGCTTCAGGACCTCTACAATACAGGATTGTACCGGCCTGCAACATTCTCCAGTGCTGGCCATGTCACACCACTTGCAATAAAATTCACCCCATATATTTCACCGAAGCAACATAACTTAGAGCTGGCCTGTTTCTAAAGAAATCCTTTGCTGACGTGGCTGCCCAGAGACTACGGAATAAATAAAATCCACACACGGTATCAGTCATGAAAGTATGTCTCACACAATCCAGTCACACTCTCCTACCCATTCAGACTATAAAAAGTTTTCGCTGCATTGATAAGTCATTAGCACCGTTTCACCATCCCAGGACCACATTCTCATGACCAACTTATTTCTTAAACTCAATGTCTTACTATTTAATGATGGCGCAACCTTCTTTCCCAATGAAATTACTTGTAATCCGTACGAAACAGAAGTCGCAGGCAAATGCAAGAAGGATAAATGCGACTCTCAAGAAGTCCTTTAATACCCATATGATTTTCGCCATTATAGGAAGCGTTTATTCTTCTAATTATCACTATGTCCCATCGTGTTTACTAGCTAGAGTTTCACGCATTCATCATCAACCAACCTACTACAACCGATATTTCTCGAATCACGATATCCCAGACATTTGTGTACCAATCATTCAGGGTCTTCATAGCATACTCGTTCACCGTAGTACACGTATCACACACATGTAAACATCAAAAACAATTACAACTCAAATATACACTAGATAATGTGTGACTAACAGTAGTGATGTGTGTATCACACATATGCATGGGTGTTATACACATCTTGGAAAGTTGCACAAATCTTTTTGTTCATATTAAAAGGTAATGATACCCTAAATGTTATCACATGATTTGCCTCTCCTTCTCGTCTCACTCAGGTTCCATAATGTAATGCGTCAATTATCACTGAAACAGTACTATGAATGGGAAGGAAAAGGAGATATCATCTGGATCAACGAATAGCAACCTACTTATTTAGTAGTGTACCTCACCTGAAATGGTTCTACACAGGTCAGATAATCCCAAGCGTTATCCTGAAGGGATTGTCTATATGCCGGCAAATGATTTCTTTCTAATGTGGAAGTATTAGCGAAAGATGTTGCCTGGTATTCATTCACTGAACGGTGTTGTCGTGTACTGAACACTTCACTGTAGTCTCCCATATGGTCTGACTGCTGCAGACACGGTTCGCAGCTGACAAAACATTCATTCTGTTTAACCATAGGCGATTGATAACGAACATCAAATGGGGTCGTTACTGAGTCAACCGCAGGGTGGACAGTGTAATCCTGTTTCGAAGGATACCAATGGACAGTGTAGTCATTAGCGTGTTTCCAATAATCACAGTGGTTCATCGTAATCGAGTTATGGTCCATATAGGAGGAAGTTAGTTCACAAATTCCACAAGCCATTGGTGAATAGTGCTTCTGATATACTGACTGCCCGAGATGTTCCGCGTGTACGAAAAAGTTACGGCAGACTGTTTGACAATTTAAATTCGAGTCCACTCCGGTGTTTGGTTTGACTTTTGTCGGATTTTGCAGATCTCTATAAGAACCGAGGTTGCCATTTGTCACCGAAGACTTGATTGGATAGTTGTACATGTGTTTTAATTCCTCTGCATTCAAATATGAATGTCTGTCAGCATTAATGGAAGGACATTCATCCAAGTATATTACATTGCATTGTTCAAGGCTATCTGTGTAAGCGAATAAGAGTGGCAAGTGAAGATGTTTAATTTATTCATGCGTATAGAATATCTAATGTGGTTTAATAAATCAATAAAACAATCAAAATTATCGTGGCTCAAAATGATCGAATGAAACTATAAAGGAAAAGTTGTCACCAGTTTTTAACTTCACATTTCATTTGAAAGCAAGTGATTTGTACACTGCGGGTACTATTTATTCGATGTTTGAACGACTAAGATACTAACGGCAAAAAAGTGAGGACGGTACTGATTTAAAAAGACAATTGTAAATATTCTGGACGTTGGATAGACTATAGCCAAGCTTTTTGCAATTGTGTCTCTTCTAAATTATCATATCTACCGAACTACATACCAGTAGTACAAATTCAATGCACCTTGGTCACGCTGATGTATTCCAGCATGGACTGACTGAGAAATCATGATTGAAGTTGACTGATTTAAATTCCATATTTCAAACTTACTGTTGTCATTTATTATTTTCAGATCTGAAATAACTAAATACATCCTAATTCGAAGTCTTCAATCACGATCAGATTAACGTAAAATTATGGAGGAGCACAATGAATCGCTAATGTTTTATTCCAGTCGCTTTCGAACACACCGACATTTTTCTCGTGTGCAACTGCATTTACGTACACATTCAATGATTTGTATACTATCCAGTTTGAAGAACTCAGCATTAATCAAAGTCATGCTGCTGATAGCCATTCACTAAATGGTACCAACTTTTGGGTTTAGGTTTTTATATGTGAAAATTCCTAAAGTTCGCAATCAAGGAAAACTCACTATTTAGTAAACATCCATTATTTGAAATAACGGGCATAGGTTGCGGAGTAGACAAGCTGCCAGACCGGGCCAACATATTTGTTGCTTCGCCGTTTGTAATCCAATCCACCGCGCTGTTGTTGAAAATTGTTGTCATTCCTGAGGAATCTGGTTCGAGTACCCTTAGTTCAGGGTTGGGATAAGGGCTTATTTGGAGAGTGCTGGAAGAGACTACTGATCCTGGGGGCGAATGCGTTTGATTTCCATGGATGAAGGAGATGGAGTTTGGATTGAAGTCCATGAATTTCCTCTTATTCTCTGATATTGTTTTGCGTCTTTGAATAGTTCTGACTGCGCAGCTGAATGCCGAAGATAGACTGGATTCTTGCAGTCTGCAGCATTCTGTTGTTGGTTCGTGAAAAATATCTCTTGAACTTTTCTTCAGCAAGTAACTAGTTTTGCGTAGATGTCCTGAAACGCTTTCTCGGAAAACCAACGACAAACCAGCGACGGTTAGCACAACGCAGATAGCAACAATACATAATGTCATCCAGGTGTAACGGGATGAAGTGGATGTCTTGTTCACTGTAAAAGCGACAAAATGAATAGAAAACCAATAAATGATGGAAGAGTGAGCAACTGCAAGGGAGCTACAGCACTGAGACACATATCATTGATCTTTTGACCCTAGTACCTTGATACACATGAGAACAATCCACCAGAAGTACGTGTAAATGCATTTAGTACACTTGCCAAGAGTTCCAGTTAATTGTAAACACACTGCATACAGGCCACAATATTTCACTTACGAAGCATCAGCCTGAGTAAATGTATCAAAGAATTTCCGTTATGCTCCACATATACTACTACCATAGAACCCGTTCGTCGTAAGATATTTTATCCGCATTTCTTCGTTAAATTATGGTTGACTATTTGAAGTTTGAGCAGCAACCCATTAACAACTGATCACCGCGGCGAAGGCCCATTAAAAATCACCCCAAAAATTCACTGTGGGCCAAAGATACTGGTCTACGGAGGGATACGTCGGTTCTTAGCCAAAACAGAAGTAGTTAAAATTACCATAAGCATTCGTAATGTCCAATAGTCCTGTATCTTTTCCGGGGGGCCCGGCTGCGACCGTACTTTTCTACTTGTCGGTTCTGCATTATGTTTTACGTACGCCAACCATAGCACACCTGATGTAAACCGATCTCTCTAGACTGCAACTCATAGCACACAGCAGTTGCTTGAGATTTTCCAACAACTCGTCGGTTAACCCAATCTATAAGGTGGTTTCTTCTGTCTTATTTCTTACGTTGTTCAACATACTCAAGGGCATCACATACTTTGTTACTTGGCGCGGTTTAAAATGCCGGCCAATTTACGCGAGTCCACTTCGCTTCTCTTTTTTTCTCATGATGGCTGTTGACGCTGAACTCAGACTGGGCTAGAGCTAACTGGTTAGCACATTTACAAATATAACCATAAATACATGGTTTACCTGCAAAACATACCGAGTCTTTTAGTTGGTTACTCCTTGGAACCATAGTCTGATCCTTGTTCTGGAGGCCGTTCTAACTTGTTAATGGGTGAGAGACGGGCACTTGTCCATTTGCCCACCAAACATTTGTACTTAACAATAACTACGAGAAGGTTGTTTTGCTTGAGGAAAAATATTCCCACTATGGTATGTATGTAATTTTCAAATTCAATTAAGGAGGAAAAATTCAGGGCATCTTTAACAATATCGTGTTTTCCGGATCTCAAAACCTGAGAAAAGAGCAAGGGTAAAATTGATAGTCCAGTTAAAGGTGGAATCAGTTTGATTATGCACAGAATCCGAGTTGAAAATTGTTGCCATGCGGTTTCGATGCTGCTCCTTCCCAATTAGTAATGGTAGTAACAGCTCGCGTGTAATTGATTCGGATCTGCCGAATAGTTTTTCTGTTTAGAACTACTACTGCTATTCACCCAGAAAGATCGATAATTCATTTTGATGCAAACGAAACCACACTGCGAGAAACCTGGCTTTCCGATGAATGCAAAGCAACGACGCAAATGGCAGATGCTATATTGGCTAAAATAAATTATTTAGGTGTAACCAGGCACATCAAAAGCCAGCTTGAACATTTAAATTGCAACCTAACCTTCTATAACAATCCAGTTAGATCCAGGTCCCGGGGAACCAAGGAGAAATTCCGCAACCGGAGACACACGAAACTGAACTGCCATATGATTCACGCTGTCCATGGATACCTTCATTTGTGCATACTCTGCGGCGATCATCTGCCACGTAATTTGTTCATTTTCGTCAATTTCCAATGTACTATGGCTTGCAGTAGGCTGCTGTTTTAATAACTTGAACAGTTTTTCATCATTTAACTTCAGTGTGTAGACCCGTTCTGTATGGTTCACAGAAGTTAAGTGGTGCCAAAGGGATAAATTTTCTGAAATAATGAAAAAAGTTAATTTTACGATTAATCAACTACTGTGTAAATATCGGAGTTCATATCATGGGATATTCATTGAGCAAAGTCATCGGTTCCTTAATCTTTCCGACTTAACGTTCGTACTAATGCTTGTGTACTTACATGTGAATAAAAATTAGAACAGTACCAACTACGTTTGTGGACTTGTGTGTAGATATTTGTGAGGTGGATCGATGAGTTTAACGTGGTGCATTTCATTTTGAATCAACCATAGAGTCTGACAGAGCAAACAATTCTATCTTTTGTCTCTATTGTACAGAAGGTTTTACATTTGACTCCTGTTTTCCACTTTATAATCTCCTGTTATAAAGTTCGAAGTTGAAAATATGCAATGAAATTTGTCAGGCCGTAAATAATACAAATCAATGATATTGACCGCCATAGTGAAATTTATTTTTGGAAAAACTTACTTCACAACTTGAGATATTTGGGTTGAAATCAAACGACCCAATTGGAAACTTCTGTTATCGAGCGTGATGGTAAAAGAACAGCAGAAAATGTGATCCTCACCTTCTTCATTCTGCAGGCAAAGATCTCAGAACCGCGTTTTTACACAAGCCTCTGCTGGGCGCCTTCTTCTCATGAGGTTTTCATATTTTTAAGGAAAAGTGCCAGGAAATAAATCTATTTCTTGATACTTTATATGGATTTTTGAAAGATATTTGAACGTCAATAACATATCTTTCAGGAACTCATATTTACATTCACAGTATGCTCCAATATTGTAAGCTGATATTCAGTCTTTCAGTTTAACTACAAATTAGGATAACTCCCAACATCCAGTGATATGTTTGAATACAACTGATTTGAACACGATCGTGAAGACCCATGTAAGTGAATTATACACAGAATTGTATTTACATTTTTAAAGCTTCTTTCAAGGAGGCAGCATATCTGCGTTAGACAAATCTCAATTTTGTCCAAAAGTTGCTCACTACGGAATGCGTGTGAGCGGGTTTTCGTGCCTGAATAAGTGTAGGATGATAAATTGTATCTGATTCTAGTGGTTTTGCTAATGTCATTTCTTGAAAGAAACTGCTCACCCATTACGTGAACGTACACCAATTGCAGAGATTCTGCTCCTAATAAAGCTGACATATTCAACTTCAACTGTGAGTTGCAATTCAAGCTATGCTTCAGGTAGACGAAGACTCTGTAGACGTGACTTTCAATCAAATACACGTCTGATGGTGGAATGAACTTCACTGCGTAAACTGACTCTTTAAAATTTCATGAATATTGGACCAAATCTTCAGGCCTTTCCGTGTTTTTAAGCATTATTCTGTCCAACGCTTATGCACCAGACACTCCGAGTTTCCTGTATCGAACGTTTGTATTCATCCATCCCGTTTAGGGGTTTATGAACACCAACCTTTAAGCATTTTTGTTAGGTGGTAAATTTCGTTAATAAACAGCATTCTGCACTGAATGACTGTGGGATGTTTATGATGAAACGCAGGTTTACTTAGTTGCCGTGCTTTTGCTAGATGGATGCGTAAACGGACACTTTTGTTTGGGGAATAAGCAAATAGTTGACACAATTGGCACAAACTGGTCAAGACCGGAACGATTTAAAACCATTTTAAAGTGTAAACCATATGATACAGTTGATTACCAACTGATGATCCTTTCTGCTGCGACTCATCATTTTGTCCTTTCTGAGGACATGTATCAGATTTTAGAAAACATCAACAACCAGCAGAGATGTGATGAAGAAGACGGTTTGAAGAAAGATTCGACGAACACAAAGGTTTTACACTTGCCGAGAGTTTTAAAAGGAACGCAGGATTCGTTTCAGTAGACATTTGACTGAAATCAACTCGGTGGAAGTAATATGACTAATCGTGGGAGGGAATATTGTAAAACACTTAAACCTTTAGCAAAACTTCCACGAAGTAAAACCAAAGAAGCGTTAAGCCGAGGAAAACAGCTCAAAACAGAACAGACGGATATATATGGTAAACTAAAGCCGTTAAGGATAACAAGAAGGAAATATCAATTTCCAAACACTGAACATCTGGTGAATGAAAGATAACAAGTTATGCTCATCAATGTATCTTGAAAAGTGAAAAGAGTTCTCTAACAAACGATGAATCGATATGCCAATTTTTCAACTTGACAGGATAGATGGATTTTTTTTAAAATTTTTGTAAATCTTCTACAAACCTCAGTTGTAATTGTTTCTTACTTTGGCACAGTTCAGATTTGACTGATGATCAATGAACCTTATGTTAAAGCATCACACGCAAGTGGAGTTTCAATGCCCTCAGTCAAGTGTCAAACAACAGAAATGTTGTCACTGTAGTCGTTCACTTAATCTCAGTTGTCTTGAGAAATTGGAAACATACCCTTAAAAGATGAGAAACAATCCCGTTTAGAAAATCTTTATATATTTGGTCTCCACGAGGACGCTGCTATTCGGCGTAACGACAACGCATGCCATCTTCCAACAAGTGATGGATACGATGCTCACAGATATTCCCTACCTAGACGACATTATAGTAATGAGTCACAATACAGAGGATCTGGAACAAAAGCTCGACCAAACCCTTACTCGTTTGGGTGAATATGGCTTCCGACTTCGCGCCGATAAATACAGCTTCGGAATGTTTAGCATCAAATACCTTGGATTCATTGTGGACAAAGACGGTCGACGACCTGACCAAGCCATCGTAGAAGCCATACAAAGCATGTCGTCTCCAACAGATGTGTCAACGCTACGGTCCTTCCTGAGACTAGTCAGCTACTACAGTACCTACCTCCCAGAATTCTATCAAATCCGAACGCCAATGAACCGCTTGCTCATTAAGGATATCATATGGGAGTGGTCAAAAGTATGTCAGCAATCCTTTGATCGCATCAAAGTCCTGGTGATTTCATATCTCCTGCTTACGTACTACCATCCGACGCTACCACTTGTCGTGGCCGCACATGCATCAGTGCTGTGATATCGCATGTTTCTAGATGGACAGAAAAAGGCAATTGCGCATGCAGTAAGGTCATTTACACTCTGGAACGAAACTACAGCCAGATCGAGAAGGAGGCCCTCGCTATAATCGTCGCGTTGAGAAAGTTTCAAAAAATGTTGTATGGGCGAAATTTTTTGTTGTTGACGGATCAAAAACCGTTGTTCGCAGTGTTCAGCTCAAAAAAGACATTCCGCGTTTATACGGCCAATTGCTTGCAAAGATGGGTAACAGTGCCTCTTGTCTACGACTTCACGATACAGTACCGTTCAGACTGACGCCTTTTCCCGACTCATCGGATCACAGGCACCGGACAACGAGGACATCGTAATCGTAGCGGTCACTATTGGACCTGATGTACACCTCATCCTCAGCGAGGCCGTCCCAGCACCCCCAGCGACTGCAAAGATTATCAAGGAGGATACCAAACTGGAACCAATTTTGAGCCAAGTGATGACGTTCATCCGCACAATTTCGCCGCACACAGGCTTAAATGGCAACTTATGTTGACACTTTCACAGTCGAGAAGCTCTTATGATGGAGGACGGATGCGTCATGTTTGCTGGCAGAGTAGCATTTCCGGAATCTCTCCAACGACAGGTGCTCAAGCAATTCCACAATTGGCACCCAGAGATCAACCGAGTGAAATCATTGGCGCGCAGTTTTGCTTACTGACCACGAATGGACAAACAAATCGAGACACTGCCAGAAATGCACATCGTGTCGTTTGGCCTTGAAAAATCCCGTGAAATGTGAACTGCATACTTGAAAAGCAACTCAAAGACCCTGGCAAGGGCTCCACATAGAGTTTGCCGAACCACTCAATGGACGTATCTGGTTATTGTCGACGCCTAAAACAAGTAGCCGGAAGTTCACATTCTACGACAGCAGAATACAAACAGCACTATACAGAAGCTTTCGGAACTCTTCAGCTGTTTCGGACTGCCAAAGACGCTGGTTACAGGCAACGGTTCACAGTTTGCCTCTTCTATCTTTGTAAACTACTGCCAACGGCTAGATATTTAACACAGGCAATCTCCAGTTTATCATTCCCGGTCGAACGGATAGGTTGAAAGGTTCGTCGACACGTTGAAGGGAACGTTGTTGAAGGCCAGAGGAGACGGTCCCCCAAGTCATGTTTTACAGACATTCTTGACCAATTACCGAACAACCCTAAATCCACTTGTATAAAGAACAACCTACCGAAACCGAACATTCGACAGAACCGACGTTACAATTCAAGGATGCTGAACACAAGTATCCTCTGAGGTGGAGACGACGGGCGAACAGATGCAGTAAACCGGTCAAACCCATTCAAGTCGATCTTTGGAAGTAGCCCTATGATTGAACCCAACAATCTTAACGGAGTCCACTTTTTTCGCTCAAAACCGCCTCCATCCTCGGGAAGAACGATTGATTCAAGCAGAATGGGCGGAATTGTCCAGAACGAATGGGAGGCAACCTTGGCTATTTTACTTGTCCGACCTTTATTCCGCTATGTTTGTTTGTGAAATAGTGACCTTAACTATTATTTTCGGTAACTGCCCCTCTGCTTTCTGATTCGAAAATGTTTTTAGGTCAGTATGCAGTGTAATGTTCTCATGGTCACACAGGATTTTGGGGCGGAACAAAGCTATTTTGTGCACGCGTCTTTTGGCTTGTCTTGGGAGCAAATTACGGCGACAGTCGCGGTATTTTCGGGACGGAGATTTTCCGTGTTAATTATTACCAGCAAGAGAATATGGTTTTTGTGAAACACACCACTATATCGATGACAAACCACCGTATCCTTTCCAATGCTTACAGCAATGTCTGCTATAAGAGACCTGATACAAACTCAGTCATTTTTGTCAGTCGTGCAATTAGTTGCACGCAGTGAATGTTTGCTTTTTCCTAATGACTCATCTATTGTTCCATTCTTCAGGGTTGTTTAACCTGGACGTTTCCGAGCGTTGTTTAACGCACTCGGAGGTTCTATGTACTCTTAACTCAGCGCGCTTTTGAATGCCCCCGAGTGAGCTGGTTCCTACCTCGCATTCCCATTCTTTTTCTCTTTGGTATTGCCGTTGGTCCCATACTAGGACACAACTAACTGTTTATCATATTTTCAAACATTACCAGAAATATACGGTTTGTTTCGAAACCCTACTGCGTTCTTTCATTTCGACGCCTGTTGGGATTACATTCCGACTGCTGTTCAAGAAACGCGCTCTAAGTCGTTAGTGGACGAGAATCTACTTGCCTAATACAAATATATATACGTCATAAATGTGTTTAGAAACAACCAGTCTGATGAACTTAAATGCTTGGAGGTTGAATCCAACATTCAAACTTTAGTTCGCTAGCTAGACGAAAACTAAATGACTTTTGAATTTTGGACTGTCAGTTGATTACTTACGCGAAACAGTGATCCAGCCAAAAATAAGTAGCTGATACCGACAAGGTTTGTGAACTGCTGCTACTGCAGCAGATATTCTGTGCTGATAGCAGGCTCAGTACGTGTTCTACAAAATCGCGGTTTCTGTTGGGTTTGCAGGGTTGGGAATGATGAACCTTTAAATATAGTAGCGTCAAACTGAAATCCAGCCAAGTATTCTTCACTTGACGAGGATGCTTTTCAGACTAGCCGCCTCTAATTTGATTGGTACTGCTTGTATTACCAGTGTTAATGTTCGCAACTGTAAGCAGTGCAGGTTTGTTTAAGCTTCACGTTAGTACTTAAAATAAGCTCATGTGAACGATGAACCTACAGTGATGCACACTGATTTTCAGGACTGTGAATAACTACTGCCATCCTATCTTGCAAACCATATTAGTTTCCACCGCACTTCAGCTAGCAAGTGAGTCAGACTCAAAATATACTTCCGCTGCATCTTATCAAGTACATACTACAGAAATGAAAATTACAAAACATGCATTAAACTCGGACTTACGGAGAATGTTCTGTCCAGGTATGAGGAAAAGAAGGAGAAATTCACTAACACTACCAAGATAGTGCTGATTTAATAAACATTTCCTTTAGCACACACAATGGCGGCTTCAGACGTTTAATAGCAGCTGCCTCAGCAAAGTGAGAATGCCGACGGATTGCCAGTCTTGCGATTTGTCTCGAGCACATGACGCGCAATGGACGTAGCCGGTGTCTTGTGTAAATGACCTTTGACCTCACTCGCACAGTTTCAAACGGGGTGACTGTCGCGGTTGCACATCCACTTAGGCAGATGCTCCCCGATCCTGACTTGTAGCTGCCTCTCCGTCACTCCAATGTAGGTGGAACTGCACCCACACGAATATGGGTACACACAGTGCGACATGAGGAGGAGAGGTAGGCGGTCCTTGATGGTGGGCATTTGCATTTTGGTGTTGTCAAAACTGAGAACTACCTTAGCCACGTGAAAAATTCGTTTAACGGCGGAAACTAACCAACTTTTCAATAGTGAACAGACATCGTCGCCCTTGAAAGGAAGTCGAATGAATGTAGCTTTCAGTTCAGCTAAATGGAAAGGTTGGCTGTTGATCTGTGGTTTGTTGAATCGTCTTATAAACCACTATGGATAGCTGTTTGCTTTCAATGTCTTCAATACGTTGGTACTATTCGTCGACTGTATCAGCTGTGCAAATTTTCCTGGCTCGATCGAATAAGGTCTTCACTAAACTCCGTTTGTGCTGAACTGGCAGTAAGCCATCATATCACAAGTACTGCCCTATCCATGTAGACTTTTGGTAGACCGGCCGTCTTACGGTGCCATCAGCTCTGCGTTGGATCAGCACACCTAAAAGCGGCACAGAGTTATCGTTTTCTAATTCCACCGTAAATCGTAGGTTAACGTGACTACTATTCAGTTCTTTCATTAGCGTATCAATCTGTTGTTTACTGTCAGCGATTACGATAATGTCGTCCACATATCTCCGATAAACCACGCTCGCTGCGATATGTTGATCCATTTTGCACTCTATATAGGCAACGAAAATGTCCGCAAGGTTTGGACCTAGAGGACTTCCTATAGCCACTCCGTCGATCTGTGTGAAACTTCTCTCCTGAAATTTGAACTGAACATCTGTTGTGCACAGATATGGTAGTTGTTCTAGTTCAAACAGCGGGATATGAAGTGATATTCTGTTATAACTTATGTAATCACATAAAGACCACACAGTTTCATTTATAGGCACATTAGTGAACAGTGATTCAATATCCAGTGAGGCCATCAGTTTCCCGTTAATGTTAACTTTCGATAACATGTTAACTAATTCGAAGCTGTCCTTCGGAACATATTTGACTGGAGACCGCCTAACTAGCTCCAGCATTCTAACAAGCCACTACGCGAGTTTGTGTTGAGGTGAGTCGCACATCAACAAAATTGGCTTGAGTGGAACATCCGGTTTGCGAGTTTTTGGTAAACCATAAAGCTGGAACGTTTGAGCACCAATCGGCTTAAGAAATTTAAAAATTGTCTCATTATAGAGGTTAGCTTCAAGTAGCACTTCGTGGAGTCTTTAAGGATCGGTTCCATCCGTCTTATATAGTCATTGCGGTCCATGAGGACAACTCCAGAACCTTTGTCATGATAAAAAATCACCAGGTTTTTGTCACATTTCAATTCAGTAAGTTGTTGGATGTGTTCAGCAGATAATAAATCACTTTATCTAACTGGGGTAACTCTGAACTAGTATTCGAGATCGACCAGTTTAGCTTTCAATCCGTCGGCATTCTCAGTCATTTTTCACGCAACGGAATAAACACTTGCTTCACTTTGCTGAAGCAACTGCTATTAAACAATTGAAACCGCCGTTGTGTATACAAAAAGAACTGTTTATTAAATCAGCACTATCTTGGCAGTGTTAGTGAATTTCTCCCTCTTTTCCTCATACCAGGACAGAACATTCTCCGTAAGTCAGAGTTTTATGCATATTTTGTAATTTTCATTTCTGCAGTATGTATTTGATTAGATGCAGCGAAATCAGTTCAAACAACTATCGTACAAACTATCATTACTAGCTTGTCTTTCCGAGTTCATTTTGGGGATAGCTGATTTTAGTTATTCAAAATATACTAGTTGTTTACGTCGTCCATATGGTTTTTTTAATAAACACATTACCGCAAGTAGAACCGAAACAGGAAAAAGGCGGTTTATTTTTCAGGAAGTAACACGCCAAAATGACAAAAGGTTTAATTGCCGTTGCCAGAATTGTAACATTCTGAATGCGGGTTGATAATGACTTAGAATTGGCTAGCGTGTGACTGGAACAGAATTTTCTGCGGCTAACTAGACCCTCCCCAGTCATGCTAGCAGTTAAACTGGAAATGCACACAGCCATGAAGTGTGTTGAAATGAGTCATGCTTCATTTCTTTCATACTGTGGTAGTGGAATTTGTCTCACAACGACCTGGGTTGGTCGCTCAGTCAAAGAGGGCAAACTGACGGACACAATGGACAGTCCCGTAGACACAATGGACAGGTTTACCCAAACAGGGTCACGTATGTCATTCGTACGTCCATAGATGGAACCAGCCCACAACCTGAAAACATAAACCACCCATAAGACAAACCCTTAGACTGGATAGTTTTCAACAGATTCTTGATTAGAAATTTGTTCCCTACATTTGTCGTGACTACTCTTCATTAACCACTAAAACCTTCAGTTTTAAGGGAATATGTGACTTCTTGGACAAGGATCCGTTGATAAAATTTCATTGTCAATTCCATCATCCATAAAGCATCCAAACCAAATTGTTGGAATTGCCGCAAACCGTAGACTGTGATTAGATTAAGTGGTCAAAATAATTAATTCTTCAAGTAATTGACTTTCATAAATATCCAGAAATATTACAGAGCAAGAAGTCAGTGTTGTATGGTGTTTGACTCAGCCACGCTACTTTTGCAATCATTTTGCACCTATTCCCGCAATTTACTGCAAGTTTTGTGTAGCACTGTAACACAAGGTTCAGCATGAACAAGTCAGATAACGCGGAAGTAAGCTTTTGGCCTGGTTATCAACACCGCAAACGGAAGTAGGGGGTAGTTGGGGTAGGGGAAAATTGACGCGTGAAGACATAGCGCAGGACTGAAGTCATTCTATAGGTGACTTTATAGATAAATTGAAAGGAACAATTTAAGCCGGTTGACGTAATTGTGAGGTTGAAACCAACATAATTTCGTAGGAAGTGCGGAGGTAATCTGGTTAGACTCGAGGATCAAAGTCTGAATAATTAAACAGTAGGCTGGAGAGAAGTAATCGAAGTGAGACTGATAAGCTTCCGATGAAACAATAAACAAGAGTCTTTTGTACAAACTGAATGCACACTTGCGTATAATTAGGTTACATCTGAAACATAACAGATAGGAAAAGATATGGTTAAGCCAACTTCGTATGCACAAAGGAGGTTCTTCTGCAACTTATTCATTTTCGCTTCAGGATTCACGTCCAACGTAGATGTACTGCTAACATTCATTGTACAAAGGTAATTGGAACGGACAGTTAATAATGCTATGTCAAATTACAGAAGAGAAACTTGAACAAAATGGTCGCCATATAAAGGTGCACACCTTCAAATCGTCTACTAATGCGGAATATTTAAGAAACTTTTAATGTTGTCATTTTATTTTGAGGGGCTGTTGCTGATTTTTGTGGATCTCTGATCATTACGCGATTTTCCAAGTGCTTGCAAACACAAACTGTACTATGGTCGCGGCGGCTACGTTGAAAGACCGAATTTCGTCATATATACTGGAGATATCCCACGAGTCGGAGATCGATAAACCATCAGCTAGGTATACGAAGTTGTTATGATCCCATCTGTTTCCCTTCGCGTTATTCACTCCACATAATTAAGATATGCTTGTGTGTTCACGGTGTAGGCATATGTGATGAGAAATGCTCGCTCAATTTATAAACTTTTATCGCTGCGTCAACCTTGTTGAAAGGAACCGGGCATTTTAAATTCTGGGTTCAGAAAGTCAAGCGCATTTACATATAAATGTGAAGCTTCCATTAGTTTGCTGAGCAATACGGTTCTGGACTCGTTTATTCCTAATGGTGAGTATCAACAAGAGCATTTTCTGAAAAGATCTGTGCTTATGATTAGGCTCCGCAACTCACCAATTGAAAATTGAACTGGCGAAGCATGTGGTTCCTCGTTCTCAGTCATGTTAGACTAAACATTTCCACGTATGATTCTCACCAAAGTCAACAAATAGACCACGCAAATTATCGGCGGCACAATTTTGATGGTCTTTAGCAGTGTTGATGTTCTTTACTGTCAACCTTTCAAGAAAATTCGGTTCGCATATTTTTTGCATAACTTGACGTACGCCGAAGACGTATTACAGGGGTTTGGTATCGCACCATATACTCAGTATTTAGTCTGCCAGCCTCGTTTAGTAAGTCACCTAGTAAACAACATGATTCGAACAGACAGACGGTTTTGCCATCTGAAACCGAAACCAAACAGTAATGGTCTTCCATAGAAGTCTTATCAGAAACGAATAATAATCTTCGTCCGCTCTCTCTAAAACCAAAACTTCAAACTCTACTATCTGTTTGTCATAATATGGACTGAAATCCTTGATAAAACCGAAATAGGCTTCAAATCTACCAAATTTTTATCATTGATATTTGTTCAAAATGCCACCGTTTGAAATAGAATAGCGGTTTCTGCTAGCCGAAATAAACGTGAATATCAGACAACCACCAAATGACTACAACAGACAAATCTGATTAATGATATTGCACTTAATATGCACTGTATAGACAACAGCAATAGCAATCTCATTAACCGGTCCAAACTGTCGTGTGTCGTGTCCGCCGACATTGATGGTACAGTGTGAGGTACACAAACAATAGCCGCATCTGATGTATTCAACTAGAAAGGTGAAGTTACGAAGTATATAATCTTGGAAAAATCATTTGGATACATTGTCCATTGCAATGGCTACGTCAAACTACGTGAATCATTGGTGACGCGCGATACCCTATTAACTACGGTCTAATCTTTATATCTGAGAATCAATAAGTGGCACGCATTGAATAACATCAAACTGTGGTTGAAATATTATCATTGTGGCTGAATGTTCAAAGGTGAGCACTGGGTTATACGAGATCGTCCGAAGAATATCCAACATCTTTGTCTAACATGCATGGAGGTAGGAATTGCATTTTTGCTCGTGACAGTAGTGTAGGTTACTAATGAATGAATTTCGAAACTGGAGCCTCTTTCAAGTTCAGAGACTTGTAGTTAATTCAAATTAAGTGTTCTGTTTAAGTTGTAGCTGTGACGCCATCATGCATAAATTTAAGCATTAATTACGCAAAAGGGAAAACCTGTACCTTGACCTAGGCTATGTAATAGCTCAGCAGTGTTACAGAAACTGAAGTCTGGCAGATAAACAGTGGGTTCCGCCAAAGTGATTTAGACACTAAAGTAAATTTTATTTTATAGCGCTTGATGCGAAATCATGCATAGCGTGCACTCATTTGTCGGATAATTACTGATATATTTTCGGTTTGAAAGGCATCTTTTGATTCCAGCCCCTACTTGCTTGTTGCAGCTGGTCGGATAGAAGTTATGTCCAAAATTGTCTGAGGTGGAAACGTCTGTCAGATTCAACGGCGTCATGAGCTACAATATCCGAAAGCAAATCTCAAGGTTAACGCCGGTGATGATGATGATAATTATACATACGAGTATCGGATTTGAGTCCGAGTTGCTATGTTTGAACGAGGACTCCAAACAGGGGCAAAATTACCAACAACGTGATCCCGAATTAACAGTTGTCAACATAATTACTACCGTCTACTTTTAACAACCATACACTCACGATACAGAGAAGCTTACGTAAAGTTAAAACAATTAAAATGGAAGGGATTGATCCTACAAAATCCTTTTGTCTAAGTTTAACCGTTCTAAATCAAGGTGCTTACTTATTTTAAACAACCAACCGAGTTGCATGTGACACTAAAAGATCATCTCGTGTTTAACCTGCAACAATGGTAGTTATTTCAATTTGAACATCACCCACAATTGATCGCAGCTGTCGCATTCCCATAGACTTTCCAGTCGGCCCCTTCCGAAAAGAAGCACTAGACTCGAGTTTCGCTCTCATTAGAGCTCGTCAGTAGTGCATATCATCGCCACTGCCGGGACTTGAACCACGGACATGTTGTTCATGAGGCCACCGTGTTTACCATTGCGCCATTGACCTCACGTTAGGCACGACCGAATTATCATATGTGAACGCTCAACCACTTTCGCTTGTGAGTAATGATCAGGTTGCCCGATCGTCTCGAAATGGAGACACAGTAACTGTCTGGTTAACTCCAACCGATAACCCCACGATTAGGACTTCCCCCGACTTCCCCGACTACTCCTCAATGTTAGTTATCACCATTTTAAAAGTAAAGCTAACAATCACAAGACTAAGACTACCATTTGAGGTAACTTTGTAAATTAGTCATCGGAAATCCGTATAGTGACTTTCAGTAGGAAGAATGTTAGCGGCGAACGAAAATTGTCGACAATCTGACCAATCCAAAAGACCAGTTGATAAATCTATGTACACTCATGGGTCCCACGTCTACAATTAGTAGACACACTGTGTAAGGAGTGGTTGGATTAGCGATCGTTGATTATAGGCCTCCTCCATTTTCAATACGATTTACTCATACGCCAAGTCATGGCTAACAATCTCACGTACATTCTGTGATATTCTGGCTAAATACATAAAAAAGGCGTAAGTACCTGTCGAACTAAGATGACGTGGGACATAAGAAATTATGAATCTAATGTCTTCTTTGGGATTGACGGCATAGTTATTATGGAGCTTGGTCACTTGTTGTAAAGAAGGCAGGCCATGGAAATTTAGATGTTTTGAAAAAGGCCTCTGTAGTTAAGTAGAACATCCCTAAATCTTTAAGAAATATGAGGCACATGAAAGCATTAGGGCATCAGTATTGTAGCAAGTGCAACAGACGGATCAAAAGCTCTGTGACTTGCCTAGCTTTATTGAGAATGCCATGCTACTGAGCCCAGTTTTAGGAATAACGAACTCGAACTTCCATGCACTAGAGCAATGGTTTACTGGATTGTTGGAACTAATTCTCAATACATAAATTCTACGTAGCCCCGTGGATTAGTTCCATTTTACTGAATATATAGGAGGGCAGACTGTTGTGGATAGACAACTGTTAACGCTGGTTGCAAACTTGTTACTCAGAGAAACTGTTGGTTTCGTTTTTGATTGTATTCACTTGACTAATAGGAAATTTGGATTGCCGGATTAGCACCTCCGTCTGGCATGTAAGTAGAATATTTCATTACAGTTTGATGGAACATTATACCGGCAAAGCATTGACGTCTCAGTATACTCGCTGCTAGGCGAATACTGTCTCATGCACATAAAGTGATAACTGGACAGACAAAAATCACTGGACTGTTCAATGGGTGTAAACTGTACAAATATTACGTAGATCACATATTTATGTTGTCGTTGTCAAAATTCATAATAACTACTTATAAACACCAATCAACTCTGCTCAGAAGAGGTTAAATTTTGCTACAAAATTGATGCAAGACGGATGATTAGCTTTTCGAGACGTTGCACTTGTAAAACGCTCAAAGAAATCGATTCAATGAGGCATACATTAACAGCGGACGTGACGTTTTCAGTATGCCAAATTCCACAGCTTTGTTCCGATAAAGCAGAACTGTAACTTTGTACGATTTTTGGCTCCGGAAATTTTAAACGTTCTATACGTTACTGATGAGTTCCATACGTTGTCCAAGTTACCCGTTGGTCAAATTTCCGTTCGCCAGTTATGTGCAGAATGTAACATACATAGTAAGTTCATTCTGTTTGGTGAGGTTTATTTCAATACTTAGAATATGTCTAATTTAGTCATGCAAATAACTAAACTCCACAAAACGGTGATTATCTGGACTCCCTCGGAAGCATCAAATGATGCAGCCAAAGTAGGAATCTATGAAGCTTTGTTCATTTGGATGAATCAAACTTGGCTGGTTTATTAAAACCGGTGCAACTAGTCCGCAAACACAGTCGAGCTACAGAGATTATTACAAGTCATTTATATTCGTAACTTGTAAGGTCTCACACTTTTTCATCACGTTTTCCCCCCTGAAAAATAGCTTGATTTATAACGTGACAACGGTCAATGTGTATGAAATATCCGGTGGAATACAGCAACCGAACACATACAACTGAGAAAATAACCGCGCAATCCAGGTGACACGATTTCTTCCATGATACTCACTACACTTCAAGATTTTAACGTGACTCAACTATCGCATTGAATGCGAAACGGGAAAACCATGAGATCGACTACGACAATAAGCGAATCTTTCAGGAAGGCTTCGAAACGCAAATCAAACTGATGCCCCTTAGGAGGTCATCCGGATCAGCACGCCCTATCCGTGCCAGTAGCAGCAATATTACCAATTTACGGCCCGTTTGTATACTCTTGACTATGTGCACGAATAAACATTTCTAACAAAAAGCGGCGAACGTCATATCGAGCAATCTCTCGTGGGTAGTTCTATGTTTAGGTTTATAAACAAAACACATATTAAAAGAGGACGATGCCAGAAATCAGCGACTACGTAAATAATAGACTACCAAGAGCGCATACAGTACAGATTCGACCGGTTAACTTCCTCGCAGTTGTGCCATATTCGAGTCAAAATTTGTTTGAAGATATCTATGAGAAAGCCCACAGTACCTGTAGTGGAGACCGTTTTGTTTAACACTGCTGCGCCACTGATATTAGTGGAAAACTCAGTACGGCAAACAAATTAGGACAAGTTTGTACTCTCATCGTGTTGTTCAGAAAATTTTATCATATTCATTTTTTGAATAAAATTACGATGACTATCTACAATTTATAACAACACCATAATCACATACCAATTGCTATGTATACATCAGTAACAAAAGTTGAGGGATTTGGGGTATTTAAGACTGTGCGTCATCTATATTTGATAGCAGCCTCCACACTCAAGTAGGTTTTTCGGCTATTCCACTTCGAAAGAAGGCACTAGATTCAAGTTTTGCCTTTGTTAATGCTCATCAGTAATGCATATCCTTGTCTAGATCAGAGGTTAAACTTTAACCCTCGTGCTTGTGAGACTAGCTTGTTAGCCAAAACGCCAGTAATTTCACAATAGGTCATCTAAACGCTCGATCATAATCTTGTACGAATTGTGTTCAGCTTGCGCGATCATTTCGAAAATAAAACGAACAGAATTACTATGTTCTATCTAATCGGTTATATTTATATTAAAAACGATTTAGAAAGGATTATATTTTGTTATCAATAGATCATTGCAATATTCAATTATGAGTCTTCGAAAACACAAAACTAACCGACAAAAAGCTTTGAAACTACATATTTTTTCAAATCTCTCACAGTTGTTTGAATAAAGTTTATTTTGTAGACCAATAATTGAGTGTTCTCCATGATTAGTGCTCCAATGCACTCGTCACTTGTAAACTGTTTGATTCACCGTATTTTTCTGCATCATCTACTTTTTGTTGTTTGGTTACGTTCTAATTTTCCATTATTTTCTGGTTTCATTTGTCAAAAGTATTCATAAGTAGCGCGATTTACAAACGACACAGTCATGTCGGAGTACACCGGTGTTTGTCATATTAAACTGTAGGGTTCACAAGCACGCCTACCCAACAGAACTTTCGCAAATTGTGCAGGGCTAATGTATCTAATGGCTATGATTCACGTTATACTGGTTGTCACTCATTCACCAATCCATAGGTGTCCCCTTTTCTCGTTTGGTGTTGTCCACCTATACATGGTTGGGTATTGTGAGTACTATTCTTAAGTGGTCTGGGGAACAGGTTGTACGGAATAAGGATATCCGGCAGTGGACGCCGTTAGACAAACACAATGCCTTCCAGTAGACTGTCAACAAAAGGTTGTTTGCTCTTAGTCACTCACAACTAATTATTAACTTCGAATGTTCATTTGAGCAACCACGTCCCATTCCAGTATTCCAGGCTGATGACTCTTCGGAATCTATGATCTTACCTGATGGCAAAACTTGTTGATAATTTGTGAACACTCGTTCAGGAAAGGAACACAATTACACGACAGATAGTTTGTCTAGCTAGCGTGGCGGGTAACTGTGGAGTGCTGAGCTCAGTAGATACTACTCACCAGCTTTGATCGACAAGGAGGTCGCAGCGTTTGTAGATAGGGAACATTTTTTCTTCTAGACAGTTTAGAGAGTATTCTATAGGTTAGTAGTCAAGCCGAACAGTACGCCGTGAGTTAAATGTTCTGTCGGTGTATGAAGTACATGTCACAGTTAGAACAGAATGCGTGTTTTCACTGTCCTGTTTTGCGAGCGCGGACTTTGTGATTTTTCATGTACACATCAGCCGATCAGCACTTACCTGATAAAAGCATCCTACTTGTTACAAACTATGTTTTAAAGATAACCTTTATAATTCATGTATATCCTACGTTAAAATCTGTCAAGTCTGTAGTAAGCACAGCTAAACTGAGCACTTAAATGAGCCAGAAACCTCCAGTTATTCTGCTGCCAAACCTTTTTGCAAAGCCGTGCAACAGTAGAGGTGGCAGACACACTGGCTGCCTTTGCTACATTCATAAACACTTCGTCAACAGTAGAACAAGCTGGTGATGATATGAAGCCACACATGTGTGTCTGGCAGTAAACAGCCGCAAACGACCAGGCCACAATTCTGTTTTGTTTATACCTGAATATTTGAATTATAGGGCATAACAATGGCCGGATAATTGGTAAAGTTGAATGTGCATTTTGGGTAAGTGGTTGGCCTGTAAACGGATATGTGGGCGTGAAAACTGTATTTAATTTCCTTGTCATTATCCTTAACCAATACGAAGTGAGTCTATTTTGACCAAATCACCAAGGCGTTGAGATAAACCTCAAAACCATTACGTAAGTTTAGACGAGCCCCAACTGTGAAAAGTTAGATCTTCGTCTAGACTCAAACCAACGACAGAACCACCATGCCTCAACGTGGCAAGTGCTCTACCAGTTGAGTTACGAAGCCACGCCAGGACCTCGGAAACTTCACATTTGGACTCGGTTACCCACCCGTCCCAATGTCTCATATGGAATCCACCAAAATGATCGATGGGATCGACTGCCCCGGCAGGATTTCTCAACCAGTTCACGCATCGTAGCTCAGCTGATAGAGCGCTTGCCGCGTTGAGGCATGGTGTTCCTGTCGCTGGTTCGAATACAACCGAAGCCCGGACTTTTCACAGTTGGGTCTCGTCTAAAACCATAAATCTACCAAACTACTTATTAGCATTACGTAATCCCTTGGTTAAGCCACACTGAGTGTAACCTAATAAAGTTACAAGCTTTTCAATGTTTTGACACTCTTGGAAGGTCTTTGTCATGCGACTTAAATCAGAGACTTCACATTGTACAAGCTTCATATGAGGCAGTCACCAAATGGCACGTGTTTGCGTGTTTGACTTCCGATGTATAAAAGAGCTACCAGTAGAAAGGATGAGTGAACGTTCTATCTGAGGAATAAACGTGAAGATCCCGGGTGCGAATGTGGATAGACAATTTACATGTGTTCGTGTGTGTGCATGTATGCACGTGTGTGCATGATTCGCTCAAAGCGACCTTCGAAACATCGGTCCGGTCCATTAAAGCACTCGTAGATGTGGACGTCGGCTGTTCGTGCACACAGTCAGAGAACATCATGCAGGTCTGGCGCAAACAATTTGGTAGCCTACTAAATCGTCCTGCTACCATTGATTGGGTGACCGTGAACAGCCTGCCGCAAAAAGCCGTCAAGCCTTCACTTGCTTGCTATCGCCCCGGATTCACTGGAGTTGTAGAAGGCGATTGGTCAACTTCGCAACGAGCAGGCTGCATGTGAAGATGGAATGTCAGGTGAGATCCTGAAGAATGGTCGGCCGGCGATGGAACGTGCACCGTTCCAGCTGGTTAGCTCCATATGGGAGCACAAGGTGATGCAACACGATTTCAAGGATGCTATGATAGTACCTTTGTTTGAAGGTAAGGCTAGCAAGCAATGCCCCGACAGTTATCTGGGTATCAGTCTGCTGAGCTGCGCAGGCAAGGTGCTTGCAAGAATCCTTCTAAACCGACTGAATACGGATGTCTTAAAGGCTAATGTTCCTGAGGAGCAGTGTGGATTCCGGGCGAGTCGGAGTACGATCGGCCTGGTGTTCGCTGCTCAACAGCTTCAGGGAAAGTGCCGGAAACGCAACCAGCCCCTGTACGCCCTATCCGTCGACTTCACCAAGGCGCGAGGCGCTGTGAACGGTGCTTGGCAAGTGTGGATTTTCAGGTATTTTCGCCAATTTGATTAGGTTGTTGCATGTGGGCATGAGGGCGAAGGTGCAATCGTGTGGATCTACCTCTGACGATTTTGACATTTTCACTGGCGTGAAGCAGGGTTGTGTCCTGGCTCTAACACTATTTAGTTCATATTTGACTGCCATGCTAACGGTTGCTTTTTAGGAATTTTGGAAGGACGGCGTTGAGTTGGATAACCTGACGGACTGGCGCCTACTGAATATTCGACGTTTGGGCTCCCTAACCCGGTTACATACCTCAACGATGCGCATGCTTATGTTCGCAGATGATAGCGCGTTGTTCGCACACAGAGAGGATGAACTACAGCAACTGGTCGAGAACGGGGTACCCACATTTAGACTGGATATCAACACAGGTAAGATATTTTCTCTCTTTCAGCCTTCTCTGGGCAGAGGTGTTGTCTGTGCACCGTCACCTGAAATCCGTGTTAATGGAGATGTCAGCAGCTGCACAAATTTCTGCTATTCTGGCAGCAATTTTTCACCGATCTGTTCGTGGACCACGAGTTGAGAAATCGTGTGGCAAAGGCTATTCTGCTTTCGGACGTTTGAAAGACGTGTTTGGTAGAACCACAACCTGAGCACTAAGCTCTTTGTTTACCGCTCAATGGTGCTGTCTATACTGCTGTACGGCAGTGAAACGTGGACGTTGTATCAGCGGAACGTGCGCTATCTAAGTCACTGTCATTTGCAATGTTTAAGACGCATCTTGGTTATTCGGTGGTAGGACATGGTTTCGAACACTGAAGTACTGCGGCGAGCGGACATGAACGGGATGGAAGCCTTGTTGATGCTGAATCAGCTTCATTGGCTGGGTCAGGTCCGTCTATTGGGCGATGACCGTATTCCGTAGCTGTGACTGCAAGGACAAATGAGACCAGGTAGGCGAAATCCTGGTTGTTAATAGCTGAGGTACCAGGATGCTGTGCCGGTGAGTCTTTTACGTTGAACCGGATAGCCTGGAGGATTACGATCCGCACGAGTTCAACGAGCAATTATTGCACGGCCGTGAACGTAAGCCCGCGATAAGCAAGGAGCCCTCGGTGCCATGAGTCGTGGTGATATGACTATATGGCGTTGCGATGTGTGCGGCCGCGAATTCGCCGACCGCCTTAGCTTAGTAGGTCACCAGCGTACTCATAATGCACCGTCGGCGCAGAAGCGACGAGTACATTAGGTTTAGGTAGGTCATTTCAGCATATCCACTCTACTTTTGTTAATGATTGCATCGACCAAGACCATGGTCATTTGAAAACTGATCTAATCCTCTTTTCAGAAAATTGGGTGTCTGCGGTCTTCTACCCATTCTTTCTTCAGCTTTGCTGGTGTATTTTATGATGAATGGCTTGCCTGTTCTCTCCGTATTCCAATCTAAATTTCGTTCTCCATTCGTATATCTTATGGAATGCAGTAGCATACACTCGTATACTGAAATGCTTCTTGATCGAAATTTTACATATCTTTCTTTTTCGTATAGATCTTTTCATTACAGTCTCTCTATCTCTTTATTTTCCGAGAGAAAAGGGTTTCTTTTTCGTGCTAACCATTCAGTTGGATAACCAGCATTGGCCGGCTGGACATAAAGGCCTCACTTACCTACTGGTCTTATTCCTTCGGGTTTACACCAGATACGTGATGTGTGAGCGGAACCACAAGTGGTGCAGCGTAAGCCACTTGAGGTGATGGTTTAAAGCGCAGACGCCATTTGGCTTCGGCCACTGTGTTAAACTAATCCGTTTCGGATGCTGCCAAACATGCACGTGTGCGTTTGATCTGCATGCATGTGGCTGGGTTAGATAGGTTTCACAGCTTAAGTCAGCAAGTCAATCTTTTCGTTTGGCTTGCGTACAAGTAAATATTCTCAGTCATCACTGCACAGGTAAAAATGTTGGTAGACATGTCTGCACGGTTTACAAAGACCTAGTTTGAACGCCTGTTAAATGGAGTTTGCTATAAAAACTCCTTTTTGAATAATCAGTTATGTTTCTAGATTTTGCTATTGTTACAATTATAGTTACAAATATATTGTCAGTTGTGTTGATCTATCAACTTACTCGAACTCCTCAGTTCAATAAGAAACTTGGTTACTGGAACTAGACCAGGCTTGATCAAATCCCAGGTAATTTTGAGCGATTTTTCATCTTCAACGAACGTTTCATTGCCTTCAAACTTCTTGTGTGGTCTGTCAAACATCCCATCGATTGTTGTTCCCCAGTCATTACGGACAAAGTCGCCAATTTGCGGTCGATACAGTTCCGGTAATGCAGGCACGCATCGCTCTGAGGGACTGATAGGAGACTGAAGTAGGATTTGTAGAATATATCGGATTGTAACAGTAGGATATGGAGTAATGTCTTCGTGTTACATAGGAAATAATATAATCGACATCCCTGCTTTTTAAACTGAACAAGAAGTAGGGATATAAAATCACAGCCCAATGCTTTACTTAAATTTGTTTTATATCAATCAATACTATGATAACGGAATGAAGCGTTGTTGAAAAGGGAATTTTGTATGTGAGTTTGAAGTAAAGTGTTTAGGGGGGATGAGGAGGACGCGCAAGTTGGCGAACCACCCAAAACCAGAATGAACAAACCAATTTTGGCAGGGTCCGATGCCCATTTAAGAGAAGATTAAACACAAATGTTGATGAGTACTAAAAGAAGTAAACTTTATATGAATTTACCCAGTATGTGCTTTTATATCGCAATAAGTTTAAAATGACAAGAATTAAAAGGTAGTTTGGTGAACGGTCTGTTTTCGAGTGTTTCATCATAGGGCTAATCACACAACATTTGACATCAGCAAAATTCAGAGCAGTTCGAAAAAATACTTGTGCCAAACGGTTCTGAATCGGAATGAAATTAGGTGAACAAACACAACCCTGGAAATGTCAAATGTGCAACATGAGAGACCATGGTAAACGCAGGGTTTGCACAAATTATCTGTGATAGCAGAACCGTGGATTGCGCAACCTACTTCCTGTAATAGCCACGGGGACAAGAGTATGAATTTTGATTGCAATAGATGGATAACAAAGCAAGCGGTAAATATGTTAGAAAGCCACATTCGGTGAGACGTGGTGTTCGGAATCAATAACGTGCGCTAGAATTACAATCGAAATGAGTTATAATTATACCTTGGTGCTAGATCTGAAGAGATTGATTTTTGAGCCGCACTGTATGTTCTTTTAGTTGGGCTGCTTATTTCACGAGTCACCACCATCATGCTTTTATAATCCAACGTCATATAAGTTAATTTTTTTCTCCACACACGGGAGTTTAACTAGAAGATAAGTTGCTTGATTATGTGACAGCACACATGCTTTTATGGAGCAGGTTTTCTAGATTTCACAAATAGATGCCTTTATCAGCAATCACGTAAGCACTGCCCTATGTGATTGATGAAGGATGAAGTGAAGTCAACTATGGCAGCACGTTTGGCGTATTCCACAGTTGTGACATCAGAGGTGATTCCTTCAAACCCTATGGTCTCTCACGTTACACATTCGACATTTCCAGGGTTGAGTCTGTTCACTTAATTGTATTCCGATTCAGAACCGTTTGGGACAAGTACTTTTTAAAACTGCTCTGGATTTTGCTGATGTAAAATGTTGTGTGATTGACCCGATGAGTAATAGCCGAAAACAGACTGTCTTTCAGTAAAAACACTTTTTATCTTTTCTGATGGAATCATGGGATCTACTTGAAACGTTCAGGTACAGATGTAGCTGAAATACCGTTAAAAATGCTAATATGATTTGGTTATTCACAACAGTTGCGTTAATATAGGGGAGTCAACGTGGATTTTGGCGAAGTGAAAAGTTCAAATATGATAGATATTAAACGATGATGAGTAGTTTTGACAAGACATTCGCAAAAATTGAATTCAACCTCTAATTGATCACGGGTTCTGCATTCTGTGAGATTGTGCAGGTAACATAATCTAAAACAAGGTGCAACACTCGAAATTGTATCATGTTGGATTTTGCCAGTAGCTTCTACCCATGTCATGACAAGTACACAAACTCCCGCCACCTTCCCAAGATACAACCGTGTTAACTATCGAGCCGTTTATCTGCTATTGAGTAACAGCAGATTTTCATACTCAAGAGCTCAGCCACACTAAACCATAAGTGATGATGAGGGTGCCAATATCGTACTTGTTTAGTCTATTTCAACGCAGTGATATATAACACCAAGACATTCAAAATTATGATCAATTATTGGTCAAACTCCGTCTACGTCGAATGTGGGAGAAATTAAATAAGTAGATTTATAGATCTTAGTAATAAAAACAGAAATTTGACTTTGGTCATGGTTGGGAAATTAACTATTAAACATATGGAATATAACAGTTATCACGTTTACCCTAAACTGGTTACCTTGTATGTACCACTTCGGAAACTTGAATGGGTTAGGTAGACAAAAGCCTGACAATCTTCAACAGGCCATTATTATTTGACATATGTAGAACTGATCTACCACTGAGACTTTGTGTGAAATGTTTGATAGCACAGACACCTATTTTGGATGTCAAGCTCTGCTCCACGATTTCCAGGTGTTCCTTTATCAGATAATAACAAACTAAATAGGAAACTGATTCTTGTACAAAACAAATTGATGGTCACTGGAAACGACAACAAAGTCGTAGTTTTTATGCAAATGTTCAATTTCACCAAAATCTCTCAAAGTAATAGACAAATTTAATTGGAATACTAAGTTGGCCGATATATTTTTTTGTCACTACATTTCGAGAAATTTTCGTGTTTGGTTTGGTTGAAAAATGACTAATCCGTTTTGTATTTAATCATCCGCATAGTTGTTTGGACAAGCTGTAAGCTTTAGTCAATATAAATAGCATGCTTTACAGAAAGGAAATCAAAGAAATTCTCGTGACGACAAAGGGAGGTTTGTCGACTTACGGTCGCGCAGGTCGACCTAGTGTAGTAGGCTTGTATAGTTCGGATCCACAGCTTGGACGATTTCATCTATAACGATCCACCTAGATAAACGGTATAGCTCGTCTTTCACGGGCTTGACAGAGGTACTAACAACAGATCTCATGACATGACTTCAAAATTGTACTGGGTGATGTATCTTTATCCGTTAAGTTTTATCGTTATGCTTTTAATGTTTTGTTACGTACAAAAACAGAAGACTTATTAAGCTGGTACTTTAGTTCGTTGTGGGGTAGTATGTGCTTACTACCGAATCAGAATCATAAAATCGTGAAGCGAAATATATTTATCAATAGATACTACAATAATTCTCGTCCGCAGTTGCTTAGTTTTGTAGAGAACACTAGTAAAACTGCCATGTCAAGCGATGGGTGTAGTAATTGTTTTGTTTTGTGGATCGCAGCGATTGTTTCGCACTATATTCTTAGCTATGTGAGCGAAAGGATGCTTGTTAGCGACATGTAGTGAATGGTTTCTATTCGTTGGTGACAGAGTAAGTAAAAAGTGTTCGTTCCAATAGAACTATACCGTACCAAATGTTTCGTTGATTTCCCCTACTGTGGCACATTGCCCCGATATGACGAAATCAATCAGGATACTTCCATACTGACGTTGTGATTTATCGTAAGTAACAAAAATTTCCTTAGCCATTCCTGAGAAATGGGGGAAAAGGGCCCTCTAAGGACTGTTTTCAGGAGTGAACACAATCTACATTCATTAAATGGCTGAATATGGTATATATAAAAAGAAGTAACGGGTTTCTTAATGCGATTTTCATAAACATCCCTTGGCTCGTTATAAAAAGTTTTTTAACGACTGTCGCTGCGGCCTTAGGAAGGCAGCCATAGTAGGTAACCGGCAGCCATTCGGTGTATGCAAATAGTGTTCTGATAAGAATAACCTATGATTGACACGCATATGTAATCCTGTGATTATCCTGAACTGTCGTGTATAGTTGGCTTCATCATACTGACAGCGACGAGAGCAAACTCGAAGGTGACAGTCACAAATAATGTCAAGACTCCTAGAAATGGTCAATATATGGACTAAGACGATACACTTTGGAAATCATAAGTTTTCTCCTGAAACTTGGCCTATTAACAGTTACTGCTAGTCGAGAATACGTCCTAATTAAGGTGACAAAATAGAATAGACCGTAATCTGGTACGCTTTTATCAAATGGTCATCGCGGTGAATTGTGTTTCTGCTCCTATTAGGCTCCTGTGTACACGATGGTTGCACATAGTCTCACATGCTTCTCAAGCAAAATTATGGAACGCTAAGTTAACAGTGAACTTTTGACATTCACGTTCCAATCCACACAAACAGTGTTCCGATTTTCCGATATGCTTAGGCAGACGCGTTATCACGAAGGTAACCGTTATGTTCCATTGTGTTGGTAGCTTGATGAGACCTCAGTAGAATGTTTAAATTGTCTATTCTTCAAGCTTAGAAAACTTCAGATGTGAGGATGTTTTTGAAGTGAACATGTGTTCGTGAACTGTTACGTTTGCTCAACATTGCCTCTATCTCAAATGATGCAAATACTACAGTCTTTTGCATTTCTTGTTTTGTGTATTACGGAATGGTGACTTCTGGTATTAAGACGGGTCGTAGTGTGTTATTGGGATTATGCTTTGGACGTCCTGTATTCCTACCTGAACAATTGCTTC